>VOMN01051133.1:0-52577 GCA_014899125.1 Orchestia grillus | reverse complement strand
CCTCACTTCCCCACCTGCTTCCCTCCCTCTTTTTCACCCCTCACTTCGATATTTTTCACGTGATGAGTAAGCCATAAATTTGTAAGCGCTGTGTTTTCTGTTTGTCTGTCTCGAGAAATTTACGCGACTGTAAAGCTGAAAGCGCTGCTCCTTGTCTGCTGCAGGCACACCCGCCCGTGCATGTGTTGCTCTCTCTTTCATTAATTGATCAATAGACTGGCCGCCGCGCTCGGGTCGTTCTGCGCGACGGAAAAACGCCTCATTTAGGTGAGTTACAGGCCATAAAATGACTTGTGATTTCATTTGAAATACACGTGCTCACATGTTGACAATCACGCTGCATATTTTTTTAATTTTTTTAAAACCAGTGCCTAAATTCTTGCAATAAAATAAATCTGAATCATTTGATGTGGAATGTTTAATCCTTACAATCACATCCGAGTTATAATTCAGGAGCATAATCCCTGCTACGCGCAGGGCATCATACGGTGGAAGTGAACACTGGGGCTGTTTAGCGTGAAGAATATTTATGCGAGACTGGCAGCAAACGACAGTTAGCGCGCATCTCTTCATGTGTAGCAGTTACAGTACGTCTGTTTCTAGGCGCCGCGTTAATCAAGTTTGATATTTGTTCAATTCTACATCTCTTTGCCCTTTAGCACTTGTCCGTATGCCTCAGTACCCGGCTCGAGTTATCTGATGTTTCGTGGTTGTTTTTGTATATCTGAAGTTGCCACCACCAAGACTCCATCTCACTCCCACTCCTGAAACACTACTGTGCACCAGTACAACTACCACGCACCTACCACCAATACACCCCACCACACCCACCACCACTTCGTTGTGAAGCTGCGGCTTCACACGCGTGTCTCGTGTGGAGTGTTGAGTTGTCTTGTGTTTTGTGGGGACCCTTTCTTTCTTTATGCCTTTGGGGGCGGTGATGAACGAGGCCTTCGGTGGCAGGCAGTGATGATTTAGGGAACGTGTGCCACAGGAGTTAGCAGTGATTAGTGACGCTCTGCGTAAAAGATGGGACAGTAATAATGAAGCTGTTTGAAAAAATCGCGACAGCCATGATTGAGGTATTACGGGAAAGGTTAGCGGTGATTAGTGAGGCTGTTTGAAAAGTTAGAAATTAGAGAAGCAGGTAGGAACACTACGTGTGCGTGAATACATTATCCCCCCAAAAATTTCTATTATGTTTTCGTCGCACCCATTATTCCAACACATACGAGAGCCTGTGTGCGTAGGTGACCGCCTTTTACCGTTTAACACCGACCGTAACGAGTTCGTAACGTTCGAAATAGTGGTTCACTGCGTTTAAAATGCCGTAGAGCTGGAGCGAGTGTAGAGTGTAACGATTTTGTCGCCTTAGAAATGGGGGCTCGCTGCGTTGAAAATACCGTAGAGTTAAGCGAATGCTGAATGTGACGAATTCGTCACGTGAAAAATAGTCGTTGGCTGCGGTGAAAGTACTGTAGTGTTGAAACCAGTGTCTAGTGTGATTTCGACACGTTCCACCGAGCATAATAAAACCAAAGTAAACTCAGTTCCCTAGTGATATCAATACCGCAGTAGCTTTATTTTTCATCTTAGATCGTAACTCAGGCGTTGAAGGGTTAATTAACACATGCCTGCTGAGTTCTGAGAAAGAAGTCTTCATGATGCCGACCAGACTGCTGGCAACTTATCCGAAGTGTGTTTTGGTGTGTCGCACGAGCCCGAATTTTGTCGAGTTGTACGCTTGCTTGCTCTGACACCGATAGGAAATTACTGTCACGCTGCTTAGTTCTAGAAAGATATGTTGAAATTAGAGCCGTTTGGCTGCTCTTATACTTTATGCTGAAGTAAGTGCTTTTAGTTTTACGCTGATGTGTTTGAAATAGGTGTTGTTAATTTACTCTGATGTGTTAAAATAGGTGTTATTTGTTTGCACTCATACGTTAAAATTAATGTCAGTTTACTGTTATGTATTGGAATAGGTGTTGTTTGCTCATATGTATAGAAATTAGGGCGGTCGATTTGTTATTGACTCGCAATGTGTCACAGTTATGTAGGACCTGGTAAAAGGAAGTTCGCCTTACAAATACAGTTGGGTGTCACACGTAAATGCACCGAGCATTAAGAGGCGAAAGCGTAAATCATCCACAAAGTTTACTCGCCGATGTATTTTTATCTCCGTGTTTACTGAGGGGGCGCCCACCGCGTGAGAGCTCTCAGATTATACCTGTCCGAGCCCGCCTCTCCTCCACCTGCCTTGCACGAGTCATGGGTCGGGAACTTTTCCTGCCACGCTCTACAAATAATGAACGCTCTGTTATAGTCAGCGTCTCTTGGAAACCTGGTACTAAACCTAGGGTAGGTTTACGCCGCTTTGTTCTCGCCCGCTTAATTGCACCGATCTTTCATGGTTCTTGGTTTACACCTTTGCCGCAGTTGGTTGACTCGTGTGTGTTTACTCCTGGTCATTTTTCTGTGCTCCTTTTTCACTGTAGTTTATCCCAGCTCATTCACTTCCGTTTGTTTACATCTTACTGATTCACAACAGCTGTTCCTAGTTCATTCACTCATGTTTGTATACATCGTGCTCACTCGCAACAATTGATTCTAGCTCATTCATTCCTATCTGTTCACCCCCTGTTCATCACCTCAAGAATATTCCTCTGTGAGTTGACTCACACCAATCGACGCTTTCACTCACGTTGACGTGCCGACTTGAGTTGTTCGCTCTGAAATAATGCGGCGCATTTTGGGAGCTGCGGGAGTCGTCTGGAGCTACGGGAGTCGTCTGGAGCTACGGGCTCCTCTTCCTGACCCTCAAGTCGCCCTCCCTTAATTGGCGGGACGACCCATTTATTTGCACAAGAACCTAGTTATTTGTACGATTATCCAGTTATTTGTACGAGGACGCAGTTATTTGCGCAAGAACCTAGTTCTTTGTACGAGGACCCAGTTATTTGCATAAAACACAGTTATTTGTACGAAGACCCAGTTATTTGCACTATAGGATCCAATGATTTGCACATGCCCCATATTATTTGCACAAGCCTCGTATTATTTGCAGCAGGATCCAATTAATTTCCATAAAGACCATACTTGATTAAACTTGTCATAATTAAACTCAAAAAGGGCATAGGTACCTAGTCCCAAAGTGAGGACTCTGTCGGAGCCTACACTGCTCCCGACACGGTTATTTCGCGCTGTCGTGAACACCGCGCGTGTAGTTCAGTACTTCGCGAGTGGTTTTGTTTCTGATGCAAACCACATTGGTGCTCGATGCTTCGTTTCATTCTTGCATATTATAATTTTAAAACTGCGTCGTGACAAGCATAATAATATGCGTTGTCCATAATACGTAGTACTGTGTTTCCTAGTGCTCCTCACATGCTGCAACTTGACATTATGTATTAATTTAGGATTTCATTCAACCCTGTAGCTTTGCATTTGTCGTGTGCTTGGCGAGCGCGCGACGATAAGGGATTAGGAGGGCAATTTTGTGTCACCAAACGTACGCGAACAACTGCAGAGCTTGACCTTGCAGCTGCTGTGTAAAACCAGCTCCTGACGCGCGCAGCTGCAACGCAAGGTGCAACAGCATCACAGCGTTATGAAGCCGCCGTATATGTAAAGCCGCTCCTAAATTGACTTCAAGAAGTGGAGACCTGAAAAAATCATGCTTTGATGCGTGTTGGTTATTTAAGAGATGCTGTAATCAGGAGTGAGGATCTTGATCTCATCTGGTCAAGCAAGTTGTGAATGGATTACTTCTTTCGGCGCAGGAATTGGAGATGAAGGCCCTAGTTGGAAGGACCTTCCATTTATAAATAAACGACTCGTAACTCAGCTTGCAGATTTTAAACTACTGGGTTTTCAGTTATATAAACTGTTTAAAGGTGGGGTTATAATTTACCCACCGTGCAACATTGATTACCGGGTAGGTGAAACCTATTGAATCCCGCCGTGCCCTATATACAAATGTCTGTCTTCATCTTGACCTTGTTGTTGAGAGGAACTCTTTGCTAACCTTCTCAGTGTAAGAAACATTGGTTCCTGGAGTCTGACGGTGGCTTGGTTTGTTCTAACCTTAGTCGAGATGAATATTTTGGAGGTTGATCCACTACCGTGGAATGGACTACATTGAGTCGTCCGTCATGAAGGGGCCTGACTGAACGCGCTCAGCAGAGGTGAAGGAGGGAGTGTAACATGAGCTGCCACCTCAATAGTTAATGAGCTTACTTAGTTCTATAGATTTGAGCTGCTCATTGCCGCTTATTAAGCATCCTGTAAACGACTTAGGTGTCAATACCCATTGCAAGTAACTTAATTTAGAGTCGCTTGGACCTAAGTCTTTGAAGTTTGAATTACTTATGTTAACTATTCCGGTGCGCTTCGTGGCTTCAATGTTGCTTTCATTTCAGCAATATAGCAATTACTTTGATTTGTGTCGTCACCCGACTAACTAACTTTTAACGAAAACTCGTCTACACGTGTACACACTCGTCGATGCGGGCATTTTAAACAACAATTTAACTGCACCAAAATGTGCAGCATCACCAGCAACTGTATTATGGGTACAGCCATCATGATGGCCACCTTCACCAGCACGTTCAACACGAGCCGCGCTCACCTGTATACCCAGGGCACGCCGCCAGGGCCTGTACCTTTACTGCTGCCGTGCGCCCTCCTCCGTCAGTAGCGCGTCTGCCGCTGCCTGTGCTCTCCACGCACGCCCGTGGCACCGTCTGTAGCGTGGGTCAGCGGTCAAGTGCATTCGATGTCCTTTCGGTCTGGTGGCGAACTACGTCAAAGTGTACTTGGGTGGCATGAAGTGCATTCGGTATAATTTCATTAGGACCTGCGTTGAAGTGCACTTCAGTTGCGTAAGGTGCATTCGGTATAATTTCATTAGGAACTACATCGACGTGTACTTCAGTTGCGTAAGATGCATTTGGTTCAGTGAGGAACTATATCAAAGTTTGTTTTTTACGTTCTAGTTTGTGTTTTTACGTTGTCTTATACGTTCTTCGTCCTTTTGTTCGTTCATTGTGGGACAAATTTCACCAGCGTTGCATTTCGGTGATCTAACACGTAGCGTTTTGTGCCAAACACGATAGTTATCAAGAAGTTTCATGACATTTAAGGTCAGCCAGTTCTATTGCATCTATCTTCGTTTTGTTTGCGTCATCGAAAGTATTATTCTTTGAAGATGCTTAACGGTGCAGCGTCTATTTTAATGGAGTGGCTGTACTTGGATGAGTAGTTCCAAAGTTTTAATTTACATAACTTTCCATGTTTGAATTGGGGGTTACGTACCGTTGCATGTAGGATTCAGAGTATTTCTATCGTAAGCCGTAGTTCCATGTATGCGGATGGCAATCAAACTCATTGTAGTTGGTTAACTGCTGACTTTGCAGATGGTTACTGTATTTAACATTATGCAATTAAAGGAGATAATTCTGATGAGTAGGATATCGACATCATTTTCGTTATCAGGACATCATAAGGATTGTTAAATTTGTTGAATTGGGTCGTGAAAACAATAGCTGAATCTTAGGAAAAACAGGACGGGAAGAAATCAATTCTGCGATGCATTGTTCTCGCTTTGCCTTTTTGAATCAATGCACTCATTTGCCCTATTTTTCTTAGTTGGAGTGCAAATACGATCACTTTAATGACCCGGTCGTCGCGTGGGAGGACATTTTACTTCCACTGCATGACTTCGTCTCGTGCGGGTGTTCATACTTATGGGTGACTATGAGGTCAACATCGAGGGACTCCCTGTGAGCATAATGAACACTTCGGGCTACAAATCGTTTTCCTTTACTACCACAGTAAGACTTTCGCTGTCACAGTAGTGCCCATTAAAACTTTCACGCGAGCTCCAATCGGGAAGGGAGACAAATCTTCTGGCACGAAACAATTGCGCTCTGTTTCTGCACACAAAATCATGTATCAGTGCCGTCCTGTTGTAATTTGTTCGAAAGTTTGTCGAAGAAAGACGCTACACGATTTTTTCCGTGTCCCTAGTTGGAAAGTAGAAGCAAAATGATGTTTGTGTTCTGTTAAAGCTTTCTCTCTTATGAACTGTTGAAATCCATTAGTTGAACTTGATAGTTATTCGAAGAACAACTTAGTTATCTTGAAATTGAATTTCATTTTTCGTATCTTGAAGTTGAATTATATTATTTGTTTGTGAACCTTGGGAAAATTCACTTTTGAGATTTGTGTTGTGCATCATAGCGATTTTTATGGCCTTGTTTTCTGGTGAGAGAACCCCTAAAGAAATGCAGACCATCTTTCCCTGCGCAATGAAAATTGTTTCGAAAATACCCTCCACACAGTCGGTCTATGCATTACGCCAGCGCTTGGTGGGCTGACAACTGTCACTAGTGCATCTGCAGCCAGCTGATGAGCACTCTGCACGTAATGAGACTTCAATAAATATCGAGCCGAGGCGTTATCAGTGCAGGAAGTGAGGGATCAGGAGTGAGTGTGTGTCCCGCTGCAGTTTGTCTTCTCCGCTGTCCTCCATTTCTAGGCTGTGACAACGCGAGGCTTGAGCTTCGTGCCTACCATCAGTTGTCCGCCCATATGTAACTGCTGGTGTATTAATTTTTCGATGACTCTTCCAGATTTTATGTTGTTGGCGCATTCGAGACCAAAGACATATAAATATATAATTATTTTAAAAGTGTTCTCTGCGATATCAACTCAAGTGCATTTAGAAATTGGCTATGAGCGAAGTCTCTTTTTTGGATGAGATTTATTATATTCAATCACTGTAAAGCATAGCCAATTTATCTCCGGGCATTTTGTGGCGTACTACTAAACTGCATTATTGGTGTTACCCTATCACTGCTTCGGTAGAATTCAGTAGGTTGTGCAACCGGTAGAATTCAATCATTAGGTTTTGTCTTCTCGATCCTGCCCCTCAATGTTCTTTTGGTGCTCACTGCTAGCCGTCGACTTTGAAACGAACGAATCAGCAATCTGCCTCAGAACATTTAGTTTTATGGTTTAATTGTAATAACTCAGTATGACTAGATAATCGCTCTCGACTTCGACTCTGTGTGGCTTGTGGCCAGTTCAAATCTACGATACACCTCGCCCTCAGTATGTCGTTCAGAAGAAACTTCGGTACCGGGTCCTATGGGGGTAACAACTCCCTTGTGGGGTCCGGGGGTTACAGCTCACGGGGTTACAGCGGATACTCCCCTGTGGGGAGCAGTTACAGCCCCGGGACCAATTACGGCGCCGCTTCAGGCTACGGACAGTCCTCAATGGGGTACGGGTACGGTGGATATTCAACCAATTCTCCGTACAATTCTTCAAACTACAACTCCTCTTCTCCTTACGGCGCGTCCAACTACAACGCGGCCAATTACAACTCTACTTCATACACCCCCTCTACGAGTTTCCTGAACGCGACGGGCGCCACGAACTCTTCGAACGCCTCGTCCCGTATTGGTCGGTCCAGCTCCCTGCAGCGGTCCAAATCCCTCCCGCGGGAGCGCCGGGACCGAGAGATGTCCCTGCAGCGCTACACCCCGAGCTACAACGCCTCCACCTACACGCCCTCCTACACCTCCGGCTACACAAATTCGTATCTCGCCACCAGGGGCCTCATCAAGAAGGCCAGGTCCAAGTCGTCGTCGTCTGTCACCTCACCGTCCGACGTGGCCACCACTAGCACCCTAACATCCTCCACGGCTCCTTCATCCGGCTACGGCTCTTCAGCCAGCGTACGTACCCCAGGCTCCCTGCTTGTGTCTCTTACAGTGTCCGTGCGTGTTATTTTCAGCGTACGGTCTCTGTAGGATTGTGTGCAGTCGACGTGAAGAATCGTGTTCCATCACCGGTTTGACTGGCTCGTGGGCAGACGCATTAAGCGGGGCTCTTTGTTGTTGTATCCATCTATCGTGTCATGAATTTAGGGGTGACGGATATGTGCAGTTCTGAGGTCGAGCTCTGCGTCTCGACATCGATCTATTCCGCAATCTACTCTTGCTTTTAATTGAGATTAATTTAATTTGTCGCTTTGCTTTTTAAGTGACAGTACAACTTGTTGAAGGGGCCAATTAACTGCTACGAGTACAAGAATTACTGGCGTGCCTATTTTTTTTTTTGTGACGGGCTTATACCGGCAGAAAAATGAAGATTATTATTCCAGGCTTAGTGAACACGTAACAGAAGGGTGACCTACACCGCAGCCAACTGCAATTCGTTGATGATGTTTCAGATGTTTTGTTGAAGCATTTGAGACCGGAGACATGCAATTTGAAAAAAAAAATTGTTTGAAAATTGTTATGAACAACAACAATTAAAGTTCATTTTAAATCTACTGTTAACGCGCGATATGCTTTTTTATATCATACTCATTTCATTTGATCATTGTTAAACATAGCACACGACATGAGGCCGGTCAGTGACCTGCACCGTGTACGTATCTGCAGTTGCTCAACATGCCTCCTGCTGCAGATACGACGCTGAACAGACGCCTGGGACTGGTAATTGCTGTTCTTCAGGGCTGTTTATTATTACGTTCTCTGTGACGGCAGTTTGTGTGTAAATGTCGCACTGGCGTGCTGAAAATTGCGAGTGAAATGTTGGTCGTGAGTCAACATGCCCCGATCAAAGCATTCGAGAACACTGGGTTTATCATAGACGAACTGGTAGAATTGAGGCATTTTCTTCCTGAAAAAACAGCGCAAGAGTTTGTGAGACATTGCTCGATGTTGTCATTAAAGTAGGGCGTGTCCTGTTCCATTTTTTCATTGATGAGAATTCCTCGCTGAGTCATTTTCACTCAAGAATCGTACATTTTGAAGAACATGAGCAAAATTATTGCAATGTGAATCTGCCATTAAGATTTTTGTCTAGGCAATATCAGGGCACCAAAGCCAGTGTTCGCTCACACTGTTCGACGACTGATCTATCACGCCTGTCGATATTATACGGGACTAAATTATTAATTGATTCTTATCGAGGATGAATTTTCAATCATATACACTTGAATGTCATCTGGCCTATGCCAGTTAAACACCGCGATGTTCTCAGTCAACGTATTTTTTAACGATACGTGTGTATTGAAGCATAGGCAAAGTCCGCTCGTAAAATAACTCGAGGCTAGTGCACGTCATATGAGCTTCGAACTGGCACTTGCCCTTCAGTTCTACCGCGTTCCGTCAAGTCTCAGCAATTTGAGGCGATACCTGATGTTGGCGCAACGGTACCGTCGAGCAAACCAAAAAAGCGTGAAATTGCCAAAACTCGAGGTAATCAATCGCAGCTCCAGGTGCTCGGTGGGTCGCAAGCTCGCCTATGTAGCAAAGATCGCCTCCCATTGACCCCTCGGTATCAAGAATTTGTTTACAGTGTCTGATTGTGCGACTTCGTTGTATTCCCCTTTTTCGCACAGGAAAGTAAGAAGACTGGCTGCGTCGTAGCTTTGAAAATGCGGAAACCTCGGTACTTTATATTAACGGAAGCCGTGCAAACTTGAGGTCTTCATCAGAACGACATCAAATTTCCAAGATTGTCATGTATTTACATTCATAGAATTAATAGTTTTGTAATTGCAGAAGATGCATGATTCTCTTATCCCGGTAATCTTTGGAAATTTTTTGAAGGTTAGATTGTTTGGACTCGAAGCCTGGGTCATTACGAACATTTCTTCTAATGGATGTATCCACTCGAGCTTGAAAATAGCCGTGATAGGACGCGAATGCAGGTTAGTGAGGTCCCAACAGCGCGTCGAGAATGCAGGTTAGTGAGGTACCAACAGCGCGTCGAGAATGCAGGTTAGTGAGGTCCCAACAGCGCGTCGAGAATGCAGGTTAGGGAGGTCCCAACAGCGCGTCGAGAATGCAGGTTAGTGAGGTCCCAACGGCGCGTCGAGAATAGCCCGGTAAGCTGGATACGCACCATTATTCACGCACGCGTCATGGGTTCCTCCCACGGTCTACCCCTGCAGTTGGCACACGCACTGCACAACTGCAACCAACGTCACTTCGAGGAAAATAGAAATTCAACCCATTTGCAATGGTGCCCTCCGTAGGGATGCTCTACGGAGGGTGATTGGGCTGTTAAATTTGGAGAATTAATCCTTCTCAAGACTATTAGGCTGGGTTTTAGAGCTCTTGGAATATTGTCCGTTGCATACCTTGCGCTGATTTGCATAGGTGGGTACGATAACCATTTTTTTAGCACGATAACTAAGTCAATAACGAAGGATTATCATCGATAATCGATATTCAATAACTAGCGATAAGTTTATCGCCAATCTCACGACAACAGATAAATCTATAAATCTTACATTCTGGACTTACGAAATGATATAGATGTTTCAAGTACAAAAATTATAATTCAAATTTTTTTACTGTCCGTAGAAGTTTGGTTAACCTTTTATTCGTTGACGATTCCATTTGGCTGTTTTAATACAGGCGTAGTAATAAAAAATAGATAGACTAAAAGCGATCATACAATAGTTTAAAAGACATCAATTCATCACGCTACGGTAATTTGTTAAAACTAATATACATGATATTGGAAATACCAAAAATTGACACTACATACCAAGTATGAATTTCTCACTATCATATTTACCATGCCGTTTCTATGCTCAAGGGTTCTTGTGTTGAAACACACATTACGTATCGATTCCCCTTTCTCCTAGTTCATACTAAGTGGTCCCTTCTCTTACAATGCGAGATAGTCTGAGTTACTAAAGCGCTGGTATCCTTGCTACTGCTACCACAGTCACAGTTACACTAGGTTCTGCAGCATTTGCATGTTCTCCTTCATAAATATGATGATTGTAATATGAGTAGTATGAATTGCAGCGCTTCAATGACTCACTATGTTACGTGGAAAGAACAGAGATTATTCAGTATAGACTGTAGCGAACCGGAAATGTATGCGCAAGACGTGTTCACAGGATTCCCTGCGCATCAAAAGTGCAAGTTAGAAATTATGAGGAAAAGGAAAGATAACTAGAACGTTTTGCGATCGGATAATACAAAGTGGACACGAAAGATATTAATCCCGAACGCTTATCAACAGCTCAGGTAACCAAACAGTGCTCTCCCGGAGATGTCAGCCTCCAAAGCATATCATTGAAAAACTTAACTAACCTAACTCGATTACATATCCTATGCGCTGTGAGATGTCGACATGAGGATGTTAAAATTTTTTTCTGACGATGAGCTCCATTTGGCAGCGTAGATATCCTTGCCAAGGGAGAGCCATCACCTCACTACGGCTGTTGCAGACTAAAGCTGAGCGAACAGACATGCGCATGAAATATTGTTGGTGTCGCGTGTTGGTGTCGCGATTCCGTTCTAAACTGGAAGTAAATAATCAAATATCTATTGTCGCTAGTTCCGAGCGAAGAATAACGCTATACCGATGAATCGATAACGTTATTAGATAGGTGATCCAATTTCGTTATCGTGGTGCTGATTTGTATACTTGTAGATTAATTTAATTTTCTAGCGTACCTCTTCATTGTGTCATAAAGGAGAGCCGTTGTTTGAATAGAGCTGTTGTTCCCAAAAGAAACGAGAGATTCGTTTTTTCGCTTCTGATGTTTAGCAAATGACCATAGAAGGACGTTCGGCATTAACCGTTTGAAGTCGAAGCTAAGATCTCTACTAATTGATATAGTTCCATGCGGGATCAGTGTTCCACCTGCTCACAACGGAGATGAAAGTAATCAAATTGAGCATTAAACGTTTCTGTTCCCCTGCCTGAAGGTTACTTAGCCTGTAATTTCACCCCGTCGGGACTACTGTCAAGAATGATGGACGTGAGATAGAATACAGCTCAATCTTCAATTCATTTTATTATTTCATTACTGAGGTGAATATGCACACCAGTGCATGAAATATGAACGAATTCTCTCGCTATATTTCGTTCATTTAAAAATAAGTTGGTCCTTGTACAGTTAAAATTAATGTTTTTAGCACCGACATGGGAATGACAGGTGATGGGACACGACACGTGATCACGTCAGCACAGAGCTGGTCGTCTGTACGTGTTGACATCACCCCACAGCGTGTGAGGCCAGGGGTACACGCTGTCTCACCCCAATGTTCTCGTTCTTCATCAAAGTGTGCATGTAGAAGAGTCGTAGCAGGAGCTGTAAGCATTTCTATAATTATGTTGCCTCGACTACCGCTGCTTCGCTGCAGAAATGGTGTTTCTATATCTGTGCTGCGTTAACTACACCAACTGGAGCAACACGCGTTCTCTAACTATGCTGTGTGAACTACAGCTGCATTACTGCAGCGGGCAAACGCTTCAGCCGTAAGCGTTTTTATAATCTAAGAGCGTTCGTGTACGGCTGCACCCCTGCTGCAGCTGGCAAACCCAAGAGCAGCGTGGGCATTTTACGACCCCGCACCGTCTGTCTACAGCTGCAACAGTGTACGGCTGCAACACGTGCTGGCAGAGCGGCCACCAGTCATGACACACCAACATAGGGGGAAGAGGTGACCGCCAGGTGATGACAGATGGGCTCAACCTCGTAAAAATCTAGGTTATTCTCATTTATTTTTTGCCACCTGCTTATTAATAGCCTAACCTACGTTTATAGACTTCCAATGAGAAATTATGCGTCAAAAAGTCACCAGTGAGAAACTTAAACGAACTCACTGTAAAATAAGTTTACATTATTAATAAACGCTGCGGATAGGCTCTTTGCTGAAGGCATGTCTACGCATAGGGGGTCGCACCGTTGCACACACCATCCACGTATGAGACCCCTGAGAACTGTCCCACCCCGCGAATATGACTGACGTATTAGCAGGTGCATTACTCACATGAGTACATCTTTGACTTCAATTTTATTACCGTAAGGTATGCAGGATGTCGAGTAAATTGTGTGTGTCGATTAATTGTTAGTAACCTCGAGTATCTACGACACCGTGCTATTGTACCACCTCTGTCTCATTTATGCCATGTGTCGGAGTTATACTGTTTTATCGTTAGTCAGAGTTACGCGCGTGTATCATTAGTCGGTGCATGGATTTTCCGTGGATTACCAGTGCTGACCCAGTTATAAAAAAAGAGTCATAGCCGAGGTGGAGCGTGCCAACACCTTCGTAGTATACGCTCGCGAATGCATGGTCTACTCGTACTGTGATGGCGTGCTTGTCGCCTAGTTAGGAGGTGCCGAATTCAATGCTCTGGAGCGGAGTGCTTCTTTTGGGAAAGAGGGATTAAGCCTTCAGAATCTCCTTCCATATCGGTGCTGGCAATTTTCCTAAATAGCTAAATGCATTCCATATCGCTAAAATAACTCGTGGCGGATTAAAATACGATTTGCTTAGAAAGAAGGCGATACACGATTGCAACCCGGGACTGAATACCCAAACTACCACCATTTAAAATACTGCGTATCTGGTCGTTGTTTGGATTGGTGCGTGTGTGGAGTGGGAGTGCGGGGTGTGAAGCATGCGTGGTGTGGGGTGTGAAGCATGCGTGGNGAGTGTGGGGTGTGAAGCATGCGTGGTGTGTGGGGTGTGGTCGAGGTGAGCCCCCCGTGATGCAGAGGGCTGCCCTGGTGCGCAACGGGACCACGGGGATCCGTCTCTTCGCCTGCATGATTCCTGTGCTCATTACTGTGGACGATTTCTTGGCACGTTATTCTGATTATTTCTTTATGCGTTTATGAGATGAAATATTTTTTCATTTATGAGATGATATCTTTGTTCGTTGAAGAATGATTTGTCATAGGTCGATTTCTGGGAAATCTCAGTTTCAGGATGAAAAGAACAACCAACTATATCATAAAGATGTTTAATTGCTGTGTGCGTATTGAATTACTCTGAATGATTTCCCTGTCCGTTAATGAATAATTTCTTTGAATGACTTCTTTGTTCGTGTTTAGATGATTTTTATTTTAATGAATTAGTCGATTCATTTGTTCTTGAGTGAGATCATTATTATTTCACATCAATACTTTGTATTTTAAAGTACGATGAACCCAATCTGTTGAGAAATTGAACGTGAGCTCCTCCGAACATTTTGGAGACGACCTCAACCATGGGTGAGAGGAGCGTTTGTGCACATGATGCGAGTAAAGCGGTGGTCCAGACGGCCTCTTCGCCGGCAGATTTTATGCTTAAAACGCGGAGTATTACGACGACTTCATTCGCTGGAGATGTCTCTGCATATTCGGGAATGGTCGGTGTGTACCGAGAGGTCAAAAGAAGAGCGAGGTAACTTGTGGAGTTTTGATTTTGATCTCCAATCAACATTTGACGGGTTTACTCGTATGGGGTTGAAGCATTTGAGTGTTGTAAAAATGATTTAACTCGTTTTTACTAGAGAAGAGTTAAAATTTAGTCGAAAAGTTGGATACGAAAATGATTAGGCGAAACCAAAGTAGGCCATAGCAAGTCATTTTCAAATTGGATTCCATGGGTAAATTTATTGTTTTTTATTGTTCCTGAAAATAGTATTTTCCGAACAACTGCGTGAGCTTCCAGTCAGTCCTTTGAAACATTATGGCTCCTAAATAGGGTCACCTCTGCAGTTGAAACCGTCGTTATGGATTGCACGAGCCACTTTTATTAAGCTATAGCTAGTTCTTCGTACAAAGCTAAATGCAGCCTCACCATCAGAATAATTTGGTTGTTAAAAAGGGTCCAGCGCAGGGGCAGCTGGTCCTCAACACTGCTCGGATTACTACTTCGTATTTCGACAACACTCATTCCTGCCGTGTGGTCGAGTCAAGAAGCCGCGCTACATCACCCAGCAAACGCGCTCGTTTGGACCTGTGAGTCGCACCTGAATGTGCAAGGCACTTGCGGCTAATTGAAAGTTATTCCCCAATGATCGTTCCCTGAGACTCCAGAGTCCTTCAGTCGAGGGCTGGTCGTGAGAGGAGTACGACGTGTCGTGGCCCTGCCCTACGCCACTTGTTGTGTGTTGTGCAGTCCGTGTATCTGTGATACTCTCCCTCTACATTTCCGCCGTTTTGGTGGCCACTTCCCCACGACCAGACCGAGGATAAATACAGAACATAGATGAGCAGAACTTACTAACGTGCGAGTCAGGCTGTGACGTGTGTGAGGCCTGGGTAACGCTAGGAGGTGATGTAGGCCTGGTACATAAAGCTTCGCACCCAGGTATTATGTAGGACTGTAGCCTGGTACCGAGACTGGTACACCAGCATAGGAGGCATTGGCTGTAGTCTGGTACCGAGACTGGTACACCAGCATGGCACCCAGGCATTAGGGCTGTAGTCTGGTACCGAGGCTGGTACACCAGCATGGCACCCAGGCATTAGGGCTGTAGTCTGGTACAGAGAGTCTGGTGCACCAGCATGGCACCCAGGCATTAGGGCTGCAGTCTGGTACCGTGACTGGTTAATAGAGCATAGTACCAGGTATAAGGGCTGTAGTCTGGTACCGAGGCCGCCTTTATTTAACTATACTCCTTGCAGGTAGCTAGAAACAACCATAAAGTTATATGTAGTCCCCAGTTATATAGAGCGTTAGTGTGACTGGGAGAACAGGGGGTCATTTTTTGTGTCTAGCTTTTAAAACTTCAGGTACAATGTTAAGAACACGAGAGATTTTATTTCCAATTCTACTAGTGGCTTGGAGCTCATTGGGTATATGCAGTAGACCTCCTGCAGTACGAAAGCCAAAATTTACAGAATACGTACTGTGCACAACACGAGATACACGTAATATCTCGTACTGTTTCAAGCGTTTGCTTAGCTGAATTCACTGCTAGCAAATGCATAACATTGTGTTTATCTTCAGCTGTGTTTTTCTTTAACATCAATAGCGTTCAACTTCATTCAATCTTAGATGACATAATAGTATGTTTATCGGAATGCACTTTGACATATATATATAGCTTCATTTTGTCGGAGTTCAAGATTTTAAACCTATTTAAACCTTAAACCTATTACTGTTTACTAGAAACCAAATGTACATTTTGCATCGTGTAATGTAAACAAAATGCAAGTGCACAATTTAGTCAAATGAATCATATTTCCTTTCCTTGTCAAGAAAACATTTTATCCCATACACGTTCTTACCGGGTAGCTCAAACAGTCCATATTCAACTCTAAAATTATCAGCTTATTTTCTAAATGAACGAAATATTACGAAACCAATCGTGCACATTTAATGCACTTGTGTGCATATTCACCTTAGTTTTGAACGAAAACAAGACTAGCCTGCATTATCGCTCAAGTTCGAGTCTATAATTCTTGAGAGTGGTCTTTATAGGGTTGGTGAGCTCAGCTGAATTTATTTTGTAGTTAGCTTTAGTAGTTGCGATCAGGCAGTCCCAGGTTCCTCTCAAGGCAGTGAGAGGGCATTAGGGACCTTTTTAGGTTCACGTTTGAACAACTGGTGCTCGCTCTCCTTTGATTTATGATCAATTAACCCAACCCAACTTCGTAAATCAAGCCCA
This sequence comes from Orchestia grillus, assembly GCA_014899125.1. Classification (NCBI taxonomy): domain Eukaryota; kingdom Metazoa; phylum Arthropoda; class Malacostraca; order Amphipoda; family Talitridae; genus Orchestia; species Orchestia grillus. The sequence continues at coordinate 36,140 of VOMN01051133.1, read as the reverse complement.
ATTTTCCTCTCGAATGACTCCCTTTGTCCAGCGAGGTGAAGCCTCCCCTCAGGCGGCATAGGATAGGTTGGGTTTATCTCTCATATACTACGCGGGCTGGCGTCCCCAGGAGGGCACTGTTAGGTTGCTTCAGTCATAGATAAATTTTCGGAACTTCTATTTTTCGTATCCACTTTGCATCGTCCAATTTCCCATCTTCACTATCTCATCTTTCTCTTTTCTTCCTCTTCGTTCTTAACTTTCTGTTTCTACGCACTTGCTGTTTCAATGCACAAGGTGTGTCCCCTGTGTGGGAACACACCTTGTCTTGTGCATAGATTCCTCGTTTTCTATAGCTTATACTAAATAGTCCCTTCTCTTTCGGTGCGACATAGTCGAGTCACTGTAGCGTTGTAAGGTAAACAACCACCGTCACCACTACCACTACCAAAGGGTGGACTATAAGTAAGTAATCCTTATGAAAAATTATTGCCATAAAACTACATAAAGTAAAAAGGTCAAGTTCATACAAGGTCTGGCTCATAAAAAATTAGATTCATAAAAGATTGGGTTTCATTTATTGAAATGAAAGAAGAGATTCTTAACTTTTTTAAGTGTGTTAGTGGTACGTACAATTTACAATGTTTTTATAGGGGTACCTTTTTGCCCACCCTGTACTACCAATGCAGTGAGGTCAGGGTACATGTCTCTCCACCGAAAGCAGTCGTCTATGTACCAGTTATTACGCAATTTGCTTCCAATTCAATGTTATACGAAATTAATTTTGTTAATTATGGAAGAGGGACTGTGTCTTTTTTGGGAAACCGTATCAGACATATCGTGTTCATCTCACTGTGAAAGTTTAGAACTATATAATGCATTTAAAAGCTAACTTTCGCGCCTGTATGTAAGATTCTCGGGTGTGTCGAACGTAAGTATAGTATGAGTGTTCCTTTTCAAGTTATAGAGCAACAGTCGTTAACACATGCGTCACGAAGCCTAAAGATTCGACAGAAGTCCTACAACCTTTCTGTTTGTTTTCGTTCAATTTTGTGTAATTGTCAGAATTTGATTTGTTTAGAGCTTATCAATGGGAGAAATTTTCCAGCAAAGATCCAATAACCGTTGACGTCTCTCCTCGTTGTCGTGTGACTTGCTCTTAGTTCTAGGCACCATACTGAACGCCATACTCCACCGCCGCAATCCTCTGTTCCTTCATCGCACTGTATAGTTCCTCCTCCAAAGCTCCGTCGTTCCTCCTCCGGCGAGACTCAACCGAGAATGACCTTGAAGGACAACCGGAAGCGGTCTCTCAGGGTGCGTTATTGTCTCGTTTTAATTGCCGCTTCGAGAAGCCCTTATGTCATTTGTCTTATTTCAGGCTACCAGTTAATTATGTTGGTTGCATAACGTTTTTCCGTTCATTATGTTACCAGCTTTTTCAAATCGGAAAGTAGAATTTTGTGTGAACAATTTTAAGAAAATCTCAAGTTTCTCGTTTTTTTGGTCTCCAGCGTGGTTATTATTAATTTTTACGTGCCGATCTTTCTTCGCAGTAGAGCATCGGCATTCTGTGAAGTCCGTAGCTAGAACACACCTTCTACCGGAGAGTAGGGCTTAAAAACATGCCGGTCGTCGTCTCAAACTCGAAATAGTTTGGTCTCACATTTTTAGTATCTATGATGCTTGTCCCTGAATGTCGTGTTATAATTGTTTTTGTGGTTCAAGAGTGTATCCCGAACTGTATGTAAGAATGATGGTAGTGGCTTTGAGGTGTGCGAGTAGTGCCAGCACTCATTTGCGGTGTGCATGTCGGGTGTGTGTGTTGGAGGCATGCCTGTTCATATATATATGTATACAGGGGCCTTGTGGCGGCCTCATGATAGAGTCCAATTGTGCTGTGGCATAACGACAGCCTCTCTGCGCCGTCCCCGCTCTTTGTGTGTGTGTTGTCACTGGGCACCTCGGCCGTGCTCTTGTTGGTGATATTCTGTAGTCTTTTTTCTGGCATCCCCAACTCCAATGTTTGTGCTAACTTAGCTTAGCTCACTTCAAAATATGGAGTGTAAGTCACAGGATCAGAGTGTTTACATATTCCCTGAATTCATAACATGCTAATTATAATTTGATGCATGTGCTTAGAGTTGCCTTGGTTCATTCGTCTGTATTTCGACTCTGTAGTGGAAAACGTAAAACGACAGGTGACTAGAAGTCACGACGCATTAATTTCAGCTTTTGAATCCTGTACATGAACTCGCAAATAGTGCTGCGTATTTGCTCGGACCCTCACGACGTTGCTTGCACGCAACTTGAACTATAAACAATTTTCAATGATCTGTTTGTATGATGAGCATCTTGAGTTAGCGCAGTGCCAGACGCACAATATTCCCTTGCCTGGTGTTCCGAGAGACTCTCAAAAGTTCTCATGCTAAGAGAATGTCAAAAATATAAGAAGTGAGCTGAGACAGGTATTTCTGTAGTTAACACTCAGAGGGTGAACTTTATAACAGTTGATGTCTTTCGGGGATAAGACTGCATTTACCTTTTCACGCAAATCATGCAGGAGCGCATGAAACTAGTAAGGCAGAAGCCGTGTGGTCCTTTTGGCCGATAACGGGTTTAGTCTACCCGACGGTTGATGTTCGCTCCGCCATGTTGCGCATCACCTTACTGAGCGCTGTTGTTATAATAAAACAAAAGTGTCAAGGTGTGTAATACTCGTCCAGTTTCGGTGTTCTAGGTGTTTCAAAAGACGCGTGTTAAGTAAAACTCGTTTGTCCCTCCAATAGGAAACTTGGTATTTCGCGTTATATGGTGCTTATCTTCAAAGCTCTTCTGTAAAATTCTCAGGGTACGACTGGGTTTTTAAACGCAGCTCAATTCACCATACTCCTGGAGCCGGTAAAAAATACAGCTAAATTTTTCATTAATAAAGCAAAGCATGCATTGATGAAACTAAACGAATTCATTCATTCCAACGTTTTCAAAGCTTTTCCAACATTGTGCATGAGAAATGATCATTGTGCTCGATCTTCTCCGTCGAGTCGGATCTCAAAGTTCGGCATTGAGACATTTTCCCTGGAGAATTCGAAGACATTTACCAGCATTATGGAGCCTGAACGCTTTAAGTAAAGACACGTTCGACCTGTTGTGACCGTTGGCGTCATCGCGCAGGTGCGACACAACACTTTTTTTGTGCTGCGATATGCAACGGCACCTCCGCGCTTCGGGCTGCGGTGTCGGAAACGCGAGATTCTTGCCTGTGCGTTTGAAACTGGCACTGCACGTAGCAGCGAACGTCACGTTATATGGTAACGTTCCGAGCCTGGTGTCGATGTGATGGTACTGAAGGGCGGCTCTTGTGTCGTGCTGTACTTCTCTTTCCAGTTGTGACGTGACTCCTATGTCTTGTTGTAATTCTGTTCACAGTTGTGAGGTGACTCTTATGTCACGATATGATTTGCTTCACAATGACTCATTTATGTTACATTTCAGAAGAGAACGTTCGATATGAAGAGTCATGCGTAAAACGTCAAAAACTGTGCTCGGTGATTGTGTTGATTGATTCATATTAAACTCGCGCTAAGGGGCTTGTTTATCAGCAGTATTTCTGTGTATTGATCAGCACTGTTTTTGTGTGGAGTGAGTTCGTATTGTGGTGACATGAATGTTTGTCCACCGTCTTATTTCGCGTGTCAGGTGATTTGCGCTGTGTGGCATGAAACGTGGAGACCTCCTGCGGTAGTGTGCACCACATCGGTAATGTGCACCACCTGCGGTAGTGTGCACCTCCTGCAGTAGTGTGCACCACCTGCAGTAGTGTGCACCACCTGCAGTAGAGGTCACCCCCAGCTGCAGACACCCGCATCTCCCCAGACCAGCGGGGCCAATTAAGCCGCTGCGTTGCCTGTTCTGTTCTTCCCTCAGGCGAGACTGAAGTGAGCTGCCACCGCCTTGTGCTTGATGCTCCTGTCATTTTAGGAACTCTCGTCTTCTCTTCTTGTGTCACTGTTGCGACGCGTCTTGATGATTGTATATAGTTCCTGTTTCTAGTTTTAAAATTTCTTTCGACTATTGAGAACATGGCCTGTAGCCGAACCTCGTGGTAGTGTATTGTTCTCATTGAATGATCACCTCGAACACAGTCATTGAGTCAAGCGGTGGCCTTGCGAAGTGTTCACTTGTTTGAATCTGTCTCCACATCGACTTGTGATGGCTGTAGACGGTTGTTTAGTCCTACTTGTCTTAATTATGTGTCCTAGAATTTGATCAAGTAATTGATGTGTCATCTCTCAAATATGGAATTGAATATCCTAGAAATGATTTTGCGTCTCTAGAAGAATTCTGATGACAAGCACTTGGGAAAATACCCCATGCAGGTGAACTTGTCACCTGTAGACACCGTGCATTAGCAGATATCAGATGCAACGGACAAAATCTTCCTGCTTGAACTCATATGCCATTAGCCAGAATGTCCAGTATAATACTGCAGAATAGTCATGTGCGGGATATCTGGATAAACATTTCCTCCAATTAGTCCGTCAACGAGAAATTCAGCTTTATTCGGCGACTTTGTTCTTCTGTAATATTAGGTCTCCAACTAACTTTCCGAACTTAATCTATAAAAACAAATGAAAATTTTCCTGGGGGAAACTTTGTTTTGGGTCCATTTTGTGTAGAATTTTCTTGCGTACCATATTTTGTTTGCACTTGTCTAACAATTCAATGCTTGTTCAAATTTTGTATTTTTCTGGCTGAAGTTCGGAAACTTAGTTGGAGACTTAATACTTTGTACTCCGCAGCTGAATAGTAAAACTACTCGGGGCACCACTAGCATGTTCACAGATGTCAGACTGACTTAGCACGTCAGTGGAATCGGTTTGTTGCATTGTAAGGATGAAAATTATTCTCTGTGAATGTGAATTTTACTCTAATTAACTTGATTTAATTTTTCACTGGTTTATTGTAATCATGATAATTATGCGATTTGTGATTACTTCAGTATGAAATGGTGTGATCCGTATTTCGACTCAGGCAGTGCGTATCAATATGGCGGATCGATCTGTTCTTCACGAACGTGCGAAACGAACTTGCTACTTCGAATGTTTTGGATTTCTATACTTTGGAAAGGAAAAATTCTCTGTAGATGTGGACAAATAACAGTTTACTTCATTTTAAATAAGTAATTCTCGTTCACAAGCGGTGGTCTAGAGCCGACTAATTGTGAGGGTAGGTGAGTGTCCCTCACATTTCATTTGGATATGACGCATTGCTCTACGACGGCGCCTGCTGATTAACACTTCCAATGGCAGGTTAAGTAAAGTTGGTTATCGGAACACGAGGCTCGATGCTTAACAACGTTTTTATTGAGTTCCGTGCGATCTTCTGAAGGTTGACCGGACTAGCGGAGTTAAAAGTGTCCGACTATATAGAGGCTTAGAATCATCATTCCTACCTAATATGGAATAAGTCTCCTCTGGAAGGAAAGATTCCTTTGCGGGGAATCACCTGTAAGGAAGTAGGAGCCTTCAAAGGAAGAGGTGTGGGGGTGCTGGGGCGCTCAATACCTGTTTCTTGTTGCCTTCGGAGCGACGTGACCTCCGCAGCTCGGAGAGAAGCGAGTACCCGCATGTGTGACCTCACTCCAGGCAGCTGTGCGTGATACCAGCGCCGCTTTCTAGGAACCTCCTGCCCTCCGACGCGGCCAACTCTGTGCAACTTGCGTCCTCACTTTTCTCTCTCTCAATATTCGCGTACAATGACGCGAATGTTGCTACAATACTGAAAATTTGAGCTCACCATGCCGTGTTCAATAAGAGTACTCTCAGTTCTGCTAAAATAAAATAATGGTAGCGATCAACAGAGGGAGAGGAGGTCGATTTGTGTTAATAAATGCTTGCCTTGTGCTGGTGAAATGATTTGTTTAAATGCTCCAACTTGCCGGAAGCTCTCTATTAAATAACCTGTACATTTTTTTTCATATGGACCCTTCATTCGACTTAACATTGAAACTGCTAGCACCTAAACTGGTTCTAGGGAACGTCTTTTTCAGAACGTATCTTCTGAAGTAGGCATGCTCATTGGCCATTGTCATTTTCATTGTCGCAACTTGCTGCGATCTTTTTGTAATGACAACAATTTCCGTGAACTTTAGAGTACCGTGTCCCACCAGCAACGTGCATTGCACCATTTAGGGCTTTGTGACGAAGTGTTCTGTGCGCTGGCCTTCTTTGGTCCTTGATTCGATTCTCGGGCGTGAGCTTTGGCTGGTTTTTATGTTGTCACCGTGGGATTCTTTGAAGAGGAAGGTTAAAGCCCACCTCACTCGCTGCTCACATGTGCGTAGCAATTGTAAATAGAGCATTTAACTCTTACGACTTGGCATTTGCGTAATTAATTCGTACTTTTAAAAATGAGATTTTCTGTTTCAGTAGACGTATATAACTGGTTTTCATCAAGACAAAATGATAATGGGATAATTTGTGTGTGCACAATTGTTGGGTTTAAACTTAAAACAAATACATCCCGATAGACTTGTTGAAAATGTTTTTGGCTCATACATGTCCCAGAAGACTCGAAAGGGTTGAAGTTCAAAATATTTTGACTCAACTTGATTGGAATCAAGTTTCTTTCATTTCCCATTATGGTCGATTTTCTCACAAACGAGAGGGTTGCTGGGTTACATTTGTAGTATAATACTTTACACTTCATTGCTGCTCGTCAGCACGCCTTGGAACTTGTGTCATTCCTTTGAAGAGTTCCTTTGTTACTCTTCACAAAACCAGAAGCAGCGTTTGGTCGAAAAGTCGGTCGAGTTTTACATCAGTGGGTTTTATTGTGTGTTTTAGAATACAAATGTCTCGTCACCAATACTAGAGCAAAAATTCAAACAATTTTAGCCCAGTAAAAAGTTCATTACTAAGTACAAATCTTCAGTACCCTGCACATTATTCTTGAGTCCATTACCATACGGAGTACAACTCCTGTGCCTGCCAGTTCAAACAGTTCCTATTAAGGCATGAATGCCTTCAGGATGGGATGCATAGGCCTGTGTGCCGCCGACGGGGAGAGGGGGCGTACAATGCACACGTGTGCTTGTGTGCATGCTTCTTAGATGACCTACTTGGCTGCGCTCGTCAGGCGAAGCGCATTTCTCCGAGGCGTGTCGTGCTCTTCGCTGTTGAGCAACTGTCGAACATACAGAGTTGTTTTCCAGGCAATGAACATGGTGTGTGTATTGGTCAATTGTGTTCTCGTGCTCTGTGCGCTGGCTTTGAGAACTTCTGTCCTGAGCGTAACCGCGTAACAGTAACTTGGGAGTTTTTATCCCAGGTTCCTGTTATCAATTTTTTTGGTGTCGATGGCGAGGTTACTCTGCCGGGCAGGTTGTCGTTTTTGTCTGGTGACAGGTGGTCTGTTGTTACTCAAATTAAAAAAGAGAAAATATCTCGGGTGCCCCCCTTTCTTACGCTACCCCAGACCTGTCCCTGGCTCCACTGCTTCTGAAATTCCTGTCTTGGGTAGCGCGAGAATTTAACGCCTTGTGAATTACTGCTAATTCCTCCACTATATGGCGAGATTTCGAGTTAATTTGGCGCTTTGCAGCACCCTCCAAGTATACATGCAACTCCGCTCTTTTTGGGATCTTGGAAGGTCAATTTCGTTCGGCGTATTTGCGTCGTCAATAACCTCCTTCGCCGGATTATAGACCTTTGCACCTGTAAGCTTCTTCGCCGTATCGCGCGAGAGACTGGAGAATTTCTCTTCTTACGTCGCACTTTTTTTCCTGTTCGTACCGTGCGACGTGCGCTGTACATTTAGCGGAGTTTCTCTATTACATTCAAATAATGTTACATGAAGTCGCGGTCATCTTCGACTCCCAAAGGACGGACATCGGATCATAATTCCTCCTGATGCGCAGGTTCTTGGTTTGCTACTTGGAATCTCTGTACGACGATCATAACCTGTGCGGTGTTCAACGTGGTCCTTCTCAGAACTAGAACTATAAAGCGAGTTCATTTTCTCATGTGGAGAATATATTTATTTTTTCTCGTTATTGTTATACGTTGATTAAGGCCTGGAAAGTATAGGCACGCCGCGCTAATTCATTCAATTTTCACCTGTAATAATGTTTTTAATTGTAGGAAAGTTATGCTTTTAAGCATGATTTGAATTCCATTATTTTTTTTTAATCCTTGATGAATTATACGTTCTATACAAATATTTTCTCCGCCCATACCTTCACGCAAAAGAACCTTAAAGTTTCTAATGAAGTGTGACTTCTGAGCAACTGTAAAAATTGATTGAACTAAACCCTTGGTTAGTCACCAGAGTCTGGGAACGGTATTGGGGATATTTACTCTGGTGACTAATAAAAGCTCACATTTACCGCCCTGCAAATACAACATGGCTTGAGCTGCGCCTGCTATCACCAGCCAACCAAGGCTGCGTGCTTAGGAAATAGCGCAACCGCGTACGTGCTCTCGCGGGGCATTTCACGGAAACGCCGCGCCCCTCCGTATCCAGGATGCGGACTCATGTCCAGCCTGGTCCTCTTGGCTTTGTTGGTACTGCCTCGATGGGCGCTGGACTGTCCGCGTGTGTGTCAGTTGTGCCCAGGCCGTCGATGTGATGAGCGCCGATGCCATGGTAATGTGTCTAGTAGCGCGGCGGAGTCGTTCTCATTGGTGTGTATGTATGTGAGAGGGATGTTTGGGGAGGGAACTTGAACTCGTTTCAAGCGGCGAAGTATGTAACCAATTTTGAAAACGTGAATGTACATAGTCACGTCTCCCCCATTAGTTACCATTTATAGTGAGTTTGCGTAGTTTAGTTGCCGCTTAAATGTAGTTGAAAAAAAACAGCGCAGCGACTAAATATAGACGCGCAGCAAAATCGACTAGTTTTTAGAAAGATCAAGTATAGTTCTGTGGCTTTTAAGGGTGTAAGGATGGCTTTTGTGTGTGTGTGATACTAATGGGTGGGCAATTATGCTGGGTTATGCCAATGAATAGGCAGGTATAGGATGAGTTGAGCAAAGTGGACATTGCTGATGGAGATAATTGATGGATCATAAAGAATTTGTAGTGGATAACAGCGGTCTAAAGTAATTGACAACTAATTAAATGTTTTATAGTGTAGCGTGTTCAACGAGAAGCTACAGGATATTTCCTGTTACATTAGGTACAAATTTGGGAAGGTAATATGATAATTTGATAGGGTATTTTATGAGTATTAATGTAATGAACTTAATTGGGGATATATTTAGTAGAAATATTTCACAATAATATTCAGTAGAAATACACGTGTGGAAAGTGTTTACTACAGTGTACTATATAACGTGTGTATAAAAAGTTCAGCAAGGCAGTGAAGGTGGGATACGAGCGACGTGTCATGTATGAAAGAGAGAATGACTGATCATGAAGGAAAGAATGACGGATTATGAAGGAGGGACTTCTTGTGACACGGAGAACGTGGATGATGTGCAGCGGGTTGCCTGGCTGGAGTAGTCGGAGTTTGTCTGAACTGAGACGTGAAAACACTTCGGTTGAGGTGTCAGGTGGGGTTTTCTTGACGGGTTAAATGGGTTTGTTGAAATATTACGAAGGGTTGTTCAGTGATTCAGTGAGTTTGTGAAGGTGCTATGCGGGGTTATTGAGCGGCTAGGTGACTTTGTTAAAGTGTTAATTGGGGCTCTTGAGCAATTTGCTGAAATTCTTGAGCGGCTTTGTGAGGTTCTTGAGACAAGTGGGGTTGTTGGGTTATGTGGGGCTTTTGATGTGTGTAGCTTTTTGTATTGACTAGGGAGGTGTGAGCTTTACCGCGCCATACGCTAGCTTATAGTCCAAATAAGTCTTGGAATATGGAATATATTGATAGCTTACTGACCCATATTTGGTGGTGCCGCCGCCCTCGCCTAATGACTGAAGATGGCCCACGCCCTGGTCTTGGTGCTGGGAGTGACAGTGGGGGATACTGAGAGTGACGGTGGGGGATACTGGGAGTGACGGTGGGGGATACTGAGAGTGACGGTGGTGGGGGGCGCTAGCAGTACGTTGCTTTACCTGCTAGTGTTGTGTATAATGTTTTAGTCGCTGCCTTGTGAATGCTGGAGGGCAGGTGCTGCTCATGTTGACTGCAATCCAGTCTTACTGTAAAATTTCGTGTTTTTTTTAACCTTTTTGCACATTTTTACTACGGTATGACAAGCGTTCTCGCAATGTTTTGTTATATGCGTTTTCGCTCTTTTTTATGTTCGTTTATGCAGCTTTTCATTTTGAGAGTTTTGATAACCCTTCATTTCCAAGGAAGCTGTCAAGAAAGCACTAGTGTGTGAAGTCGCATCGTGTTGTTGAGTGCTTCTAAGAATTGGCGCTCGAGTCCCCCTTTCGATCCAGTAGCAAAGGTAATTTCTACACGTCAAAATTAAAGGTAGCGTTTGGCTCCGGCTTAATGGTCGGCTCCGTAGCGCAAGTGACTACAGAATACTTGCTTCCTACTGAGGAGGTCCTCAGTTCCATATCCCTGGACGGAGTTAATCCATTAAAAAAAGATTAAAACACGGTATACCTGAAAGGGCGGCACATCAGCGTGCCCTGGAGATGTTGCCCTAATTAGTACACAGGTTTCCAAATTATCATCTGCAGTAACCATTTTTTTCATCAAACCAGAAATTGGCAACTCAGCAAAGCGGCAGCTCAACGCCTTATTTTTTCCGCAAGCGATCAACTTCAGCGCAACATTTGCCTGACATTTTAGCTGTCAGATAAAGTATCAATTAAGTTAATTGTTTAATTTATGTGTGTGCAGAGCGTGAGTGGGGAGAGGGCAGGGGAGGAAGCACGTAAGGGCGGCTCCACAGCCTCCCTGGCTTCCAGGTCTTCTTCTGTGCCTGCTGATGGCGAGATAGACTACAAGAAGGTGAGTCGCGGTGTCTCTGTAGTTGTGTCGTATCACTCAACCGTAAATACTGCATTAGGCTAAAACATTAACTGAATATTGTAAAAGAAATTAATTTTTCTCAGTATTTATTAGAAAAGTGCGTGAAGATCTAACGCGTTAGCGGCAATTCCCACGAACAAACCGAGCACGAAATCGTCTTGGTCATTCTTGTTTTCTTTTTAACCTTTAAAGAAGGATACAGAAATATGGGTAATTCTGTGTTGCTTAGGGGTGATGTGACTTCCCTCTTGTGTTGAGTATCCATTAACGCGAAGTCTCCAGTGATTCTGCATATAAACGACCTTATTTGTGATGCCCCCATACGCGCCGGACCTTGTCTTCCTAATGTGCTGCTGCCTTCCAGTTGTACGAGGAACAGCTGGGCGAGAACGAGCGACTAGTGGAGCGGTTACGAGCGTACGAGCGCGATCTGCGGGGTGCGAGGGAGGCCATCGAGTCCGCCAACAGGACTGTGAGTTGCGGCCATCTTGTTCACCCGTGGCAGCCATCTTGGATTGCCGTGGCATCCATCTTGGATTGCTTGATGTGCTCTCTGCTCATGTTGTGTACTTAATTTTGCTCATTTTTGTTTGTTGCTACTTTATTACTTATTCAGTTGTTGTATTATTTCCTTCATTTGTTTCTTCATTTCTACTGATGGGTACGCTGTTCATTGAAGACTGAACTGAACTGCTGAGTTGAACAGCTCAGTCCAGTGAACTCATGTTTACTCAACTCAAAGTGATTTTGCCCATATTTATCTAACTAACGGTGATCCAACTCGTGTTAGTTCAAATCATATATTTGTCAGTTGCACATTTTTCCGACTCATAAATTTATACGACTGACAAGTTTATTAACGTCATACACACCTTCCTTCACCTGTCCGAAAGAAAACTTGAAGGATGTCGAAATGTAAAGTATCTTCTTTCCTCAAATTTGTTTTCTTAGCCCTTTATTGCCCTCGTAACCAAATTTGGTTCACTCAATAGAATAACTTCTTCAGATGCCATGTGTTATTTAATATAAAAAAACAGTCACTCGAAGGGAAGTATTGTCCTACTCATTTTGTTCACTCGTTGTGCCATTGATGAGCCTTCGATGGACAATATGTATATTCCTGTTATAAAAATATTAGACGGTTAAAAGAATTATTTCGATGATAAAGAGTTGATATGTTTAGGTGCTGAGTTTAGACAAGGTGTGTTTTTGAACACATTTTGAAATGACTGATTTGGAAATTGCTCTCCTCGGAAAGTGTTCATTTCGTTTTGAGCATAAGCACATGTGATGGTATAATGAAAACGATTGATTTTTAAATTCTGTTAACCTGAGGCCCTTTTATTTCATAGATTGAAAGATCAAATAGTTCCTATCTCTTATTGTTATGACCTCGACGATGGACATTGTATTAAAACTTCCCTACAGAACTCGAGCAAACTAGCGAGCGCCGAGAGCGATCGACGAGAGAAGCGAGCTCTGGAGAGGAAGTTGTCTGAGATGGAAGAGGAGCTGCGGGTGAGTGTGGCATTTTTCTTTTTATGGGGCCCGTGAGTAACGCCTCTTCGGTGTACTTGCTTTCCTGTACTGTGTGTTTGTGCTCTGTAAGGTGAGTGTCCAGGTGCCAGGTGAGGAACTAGCACTGCCTGTATCGGACTGGCCTGTGTGCCGTCTGTGAGTCGTCTGTGCCTGCGTGCCATCTGTGCCGTCTGTGCCTGCGTGCCCTGCGTGCCGTCTGTGCCTGCGTGCCCTGCGTGCCGTCTGTGCCGGCTATACCTGTGCGTGTGTCGCTGTTGGAAGAGATCTCATTGGTGTGGTTGCCCAGGTTTTGGACGCCTGCGCTCAACAGCACGACAACCACGTACAGAGGGAGATCAGACCAATATTCTCGTACGGTGTTGATATGGGGGACTGAGTACTGTGAGGCGTAGGTGTGGGTAAAAAGGAACTACTCTATCGGACAAGAAATTGTAAGAAGGATTTCTTATCGAGGAATATGCATAAGATGTTTAGAGGGAACCTAAGCTGCGTGAAAGTTTTGTTCTTATCTGTTTAGGTGTAGGAAGCTCAGTGAGTGTGGCAGAGACAGTGTGCTCATGTGCCATGTTGTGCTGTGATTGCGTGCTCAGGTATGATGTGGGGGAAGTTGTTTTCATATCAGAGTCGCTTGGCTTGCATAGTTTGTGCCGACGGTCACTGTCGTTCGATAGAGATTGTAAGAATAATTTTTCACGATTGGATTGATTTCTTTGCTTCCACTATCGTTTGAAATTTATTTTGAGCTAAAGTGCGGAATGTGATCCGCTCAAGTTCTGTGGCGTTTCAAAGACTTCGCGCTCCACGTTGTAGAGAGTCCGTCGTCCACATTCCGATGTATCACACAGTTACTTTTCTACACTCCCAATGTTTGCGAGGAAATTGTACGGCCAAACTTTGTTGAAAAGTTTCGTCATTTGTACACGGAGTTCGTTGCGAACTGGGTGTGGGGATCAGCAGAGTTGAAGTAGACTAGGCCAGTCTTGCTAGCAGAAATGACGTCAAGTCCGCTTTTGGAGTTACTACACGTCTGCCTGGCTCATTTTTTTAACTTAATTCATTTTACTACCTTGAAATTGATTTCTTGGACTGAAATTGATTTCTTGTATTGTATGACTGATTTTTGGCTATATGATTGGAATTTTGTTTGAGGCTCAATTTTGGTCGGTGTATAGCTGATTTCTTTAAACTTCAACTTGAGGAATTTTTGCGAGATCGATTTGGTATTGATGGTGAAATGTTCTTGCCAAACGTGATTTTCATATAGAGTTTCTTTTTTGTATGTTTTGCGCCCGTATGCGTTGATACGGTTCACCTATGATGGGATGCATGTGTAACTGTTGCATGATGTCCACTCAAACGCACGTGTGCTCGCTCGGTACCTTCTCCAGCACCCTGTGTAGTAATGTTCTTTAATATACGCAAAATATTCAATTCTCTTGATTTTGAAAATAGCGGCCGGTACTTGATGTTTCTATGCGTACAGTTTCAAGTCCGGTGTCCGGTATTCAGCTACACTTTGTAGTTTCTTCATGTCTCTACTTAGCTGTCGTAGTCTTCTGTTACCTGGATGTTGAGCTGGTCTCTGGACGACCGTCAGATGTGTACTTCTGTGTTGATACGGTTGAACACTGTTGTGTAGGTCTGTCTGTACTTTTGTCAGATATGTAGTTTTGTGTTGATACTATTGCGAGACGTTGTGTAGTTTTGTGTTGATACTATTGCGAGACGTTGTGTAATTTTGTATTGATATTATTGCGAGACGTGTAGTTTTGTGTTGATACTATTGCGAGACGTGTAATTCCGTGTTGATATTATTGCGAGACGTTGTGTAGTTTTGTGTTGATACTATCGCGAGACGTTGTGTAGTTTTGTGTTGATACTATTGCGAGATGCTGTGTAGTTTTGTATTCATTCTATTGAGGGTTGTATAGTTTTGTGTTATATTATTGAGAGTTGTGTAGTTTTATGTTTAGACTATTTAGAGTTATGTAGTTCTATGTCTGTACTATTGCTAGATGTTATGTAGGTCTGTGTTTATATTATTGAGAAATGTCTGGTAATTTTGCGCTTTTACTATTGCGAGGTGTTGTAAGTTCTGTTTTTATACCATCGCAAGTTGTGTAGTTTTGGTTATACCTCTGCGAGATGTGTGGTTGTGTGTTATGAATATTGTGAGATCTTTTGTAGGTCTGCCTATAATATTGAGAGATGTGTAGCTCTGTGCCTATAATATTGAGAGATGTGTAGCTCTGTGTCTATAATATTGAGAGATGTGTAGCTCTGTGTCTATAATATTGAGAGATGTTCAGTATCTCTGTGTCTATGATGTTGAGATGTTCAGTATCTCTGTCTATACGGTAATGCCAGACGGAAATGCAGCTCGTCTAGGGTGTAGAATTGTGCTCGTAGGATTGTCTCGAAATTTGATATTTCTTCTTTTCTTGCCGTGATTGAATGGTAATAGAATGTGCACCATGACGCTTGTAAGTGTTTTCCATTTCGATGTTAGTAGTTTTTTTGTGCATGATTGATTACGCCTTTTTCCCTTTTTTCGCCTTGAAATCCTTAGTATTGAAGCTGATGCCAGATACTAGGTATGTATCATTTCCTACTCATTTTGCTGTACATTTTAATCTCGTATTTTTTCCCTCTTCAATTTTGCCTTTTTGCCTCATTCCATCGGTCCGCGAACGATGATTTTATCCTTCAAGTTTCCTTCAGTTTTGACTGGAGCCATTTTCTGACTTCATTTCAGTGCTTATCTCAGGAATTGCTATAAAAATGATCTTGGTATTGGTTTGTCCCTGTGTTTCATTACAGGTGTACATCGTCCTATAAACCATCTTAAGGTTGAAACTGATGAGGCCAATATTGGGAATGTTACTGCTGTACTCGGTACTTGTTGTTTTGCTTTCTTTTTTTGGAAGAAAAGTAGCATTTGTCAAATCGTCAACCTGTTTATAGAGCCACTGCTCTGATGGCGGTAGTGCTTTCAAACGGTGAGTGTAGCCCACAGGGGCCGTGTGAATGCAACACCCACTGGGTCCGCTTGTGTGGACAGTGGCCGTGTGAATGCAACACCCACGGCGTCCGCTTGTGTGGACAGTGGCCGTGTGAATGCAACACCCACGGCGTCCGCTTGTGTGGACAGTGGCCATTAACGGGTTAATGGAGGGTGCATGGAGCCTCTTAGGGCTAGATGACGTAGTTCTTGTGATAACGACGCAGACGTGCGTGTTGTGGTGGCCGTCCTACCACCACCTGTGCGAGCAGTCGCACGAGTCCTTACTCTCATGTCATGTAACTCGCACGAGTCCTTGCTCTCATGTTCATTGGATTGTANCTCGCAATCTTAATTTCTTACCAAGTACGAATTAGGATGAAAACTTACCGGAAGTGTCGTCTCATTTCTTCTTCAATAGGAATTTACACGAAAATTTGTTTGATGATTGTGTACACTCGAAGTAAAGCACACTTAAAAATAAAAAAATTGTACCGGTGTATAGTTGTCTCAATATTTAGTTTTTCAGAATGAGTTACTGTTATACGTAAATGGCGTTTTCCTGTGTTCATTTTCCCAGGTTGGAGAGCGCTAGTCAGTATTATCTCTCTCTCTGTCTCTCGTCCCTGGTACTGTAGCGTGCACCTTCTTTTTCTACCGTCCCAGGAATGCATTGCTGTTTGTAAATTAATTGGTTGTTGTTGTTTTCGTTGTTGTGTTGGTGGAGCAGCAGCTGCAGAAGCTGAAGGCGGAGAACGAGAAGCTCAAGGCCGAGAACAGGGCGCTCACGAGGGTTGTGTCCAAACTGACCAACACCGCCGCCCTCGGGGTGCACGGGGCCAAGTAACGCGTGCTGGGGCTCAACAGCACATGCTGGCCGGTCAAATACCTCATAGTGGGGAATGAGTAGTTCAGTTCCAGGCTAAATTGACGGTTATGAGGCTAAATTGATGGTCAAGGCTAAATTGATGGATATAAGGCTAAATTGATAGTTTTGACCCTACATAGCCAGTGATGATGGGTTAACTAGCCGGTCTTGGTACAGCTACTAAGTATTCTGTTGGTGCGTTGCTGAAAAAATGCCTGACCACCTATTTTATTTCAAAAGCCAAGTTGGCTTGTGCGAAGACTCGTGACTGGAACTTTATGTTAAATATTTGCCGGAATCAAGAAATGACTTAAAAGCACTCCACCGTTTTAAGTGGCATGCTCTTTTTGAGGGTTTCGTCAGCATCTGGCTAGACAGAGTGAAACGACTGACGTCTGTAGCGCTGGTGTGGCAGGCCAATTAAGGAGCTGGACGTATGAAATGTTAAGACTAAGCAAAACTGCTGGCGGATGGATTTGGCTTACCTCGCGCAGTCACACGAGTCGTACTAATATTACAATTTTTGAACTTTACTTCTGGACTGCAGGACAGAGTTCCCGCGTGCAAATACTCGTAATCATTGTCTTCGAATGTAAACTGGCTGGTGTTAAAAATCTATTGGGGTCTTTTTCTCACACTTCTCCAAAATCGATAAGAGCACATCTGAAGAATAGGCCATTCTCCTCTCAATTTTAGCTTCACGCAGCCCTTTGTCTGAGCCCTGGTCTGCTTCTGACGGAGAGGATGCATCACTTTTAGAGGATAGTGGTATCACTGATACTCGCCAGCTCCGTCGCTAAGTTCCCACATCGAGCATCACTTATTTAATGTAGCCCCGTTAATAACGCGCAACTGTGCTACTTGTGGAGGTGGTGATGGCTTGGACACATCATTCATTCTCTTTCAGTTAGCTGTTATTCTCTTGGGCATTATTTTTACCATTCAGTTTTATCATATTTTCCTACGGGTGTGTTCAAGTCTTACGTATTTTAATCGCTCTTGACTTATAAAACAAGAATAGGCGGCTCCTTGGATATTGCATTGATTTCATTCATAAAATTGCTAAAAATTAAACTTGGGTTTCGGAACGAGTCCTCTAAGCTAACTTCGAACAGCTGTAGTACATACACCTAACTTCGAACGTACGTGTGTGTTCTCAATAGCTTAAGACCGTGTGCACGTTGTCCACATGGTATCGCGTAGGCACTACAGCGGTCAGCTGAGAGTGACCCCTGTGGGGGGCCTTAGTGTTGTCCTCGGGGGCGGGGGGGGGCGGAATGTTGTCCTCAGGGTGCGGGCGCTGTAGAGGGTTATCTTCATTGCACGAGTCATGGCAGCGTCTTTAGTTGGGTCGTGCGTTGGTCAGTGTACATGTACATACGAGCTGTACATTTTATGCGAGTTCTTTCACATTGTTCATATATTACATCACTACGAACTCTGCGCGTGGGAAGTACACTAGAACACAGCACTACACCTGTACACCACGCTTGATAGACGCAAATCTACTGCACACGAATACTCCACTAGATTAGCGTCACTCTGCACACGAACACTCCACTAGATTAGCACCACTGCACATGGGCAGCGTACAGATGAGGTTGGAACAACCCTCGTGAGCGTCTCTCTCTCTCTCCCACTCGGAGGCTGGCCGCTCGAGGTACGGCGTGCTCCTGTTATTACTCCTCCCTTCCTTTGTTTGGTGGTGTTCTAGTCACCAGCGTTTTTATATTAGTCCCCTGTTTACCATTACTCCTTTATTTGGTCACTTTGCTTACTGATATTCCAGTCGATCCCTCCTCACCTACTAGCAGTTTTGTTATTTCCTCTCTCTATGCTCAAGACTATTTTTGTGCGTTGCTTTGTCCGGCTTTTTGTGTGGAACACACCACATGTGTCTTCGAGTGCCGGTTCCCATTCCGTGTTTGACTTTCTGCGCCCCTTTTTTCGAGTTTGTAAAGAAACATCGTTGCTGCTTCACTCGTGTTTCCTTTTATCCGTTCGAATTCATGTGTGACGTTAATTTGTGCTTCTATTTTTGTTCTCGGTTTCGCAGTATGGCTGACTTGAGTTGCAAGCATCAGCACTCTGTAATGTGCTCTGAGTTAACGAGTGTTACCCTATTGTGTTCAATTACCAGCAGTACTGCCCTAATACTTCGGCTTAATACTATCAAATCTAGGTAATATTCCGTTCTCCAGCCGTCATTGAATTTAATTTGAAGTATGAAAACATCGGCATACTTTCACGCGGTATGAGAAGCTCCTATACCGTATTTTCATTTTTGAGTATGTTTGTGATGCTAACATACGCGTTTTCGAAAGTGTAGATCGTACCGGCATACATTCGGTTTTTTGCTCATGTGTACATGCATTCTGTTGTCATGTGAAGAAATTTGTAAAACATCTAGCCACTGTCGGCCTGCTGAGGCTGCAGTGCCTCTCACAGCTGCAGTTGGTTCGCTAGAGTGTAGAGTGATATCAATCTGTGTTGAGTGATATTAATCTCTGTTGGGTAACATCAATCTGTGTTGAGTGACATTAATCTCTGTTGGGTAACATCAGTCTGTGTTAGGTAACATCACTCTGTATTTAGTCAATCAATCTGTGGTATCAGATTGGTTTATATTTTATATTTTGTATATTTTTTTATACGTTTTCTGTGATAACAGATTGATATTATTAATCTGTGTTTAGTAACATACTATGTGTTTGATAACATTCAATGTTTTTGGTCACAACCAAGGTGCATTTGATAAAAATCAATCAGTGTTTGGTATTATCAGCACTGTTGTTTGTTGTCACCACCTATACTGTTCTCTTTGGTTACATCAGTACTGTTGTTCGCGATGATGCTAATACTGTTCTTGTCGCTATCATGAATACTGCTGTCTTGAGTATCAATGTCGTTGTTACCGCTATCAATAATACAGTCACTTCATCTAGCATGAAGTTGCTCGCATCAGTGCTGGTGTTGTCGCTACTGTGAGTGCCGTTGAGACACTAGAGCTGGCGTGCGGGCGACTAGCGCTCCACCGCGCGGGGGTGCACCTGGCCAGCGTTGTGTCTTGGCCGCTGTGTTGGTTGATGCTCGTGTGAATTCCCTCCGTAATAATTGCTGGCGTTGTCGTGTCTGCTTTGCATTATTTGTTTCTCTGTGAAGCTCATGTCCTAACTGATGTGTCCGGTGTGGCTAATGTCCTAATTGATGTGTCCGGTGTGGCTAATGTCCCAACTGATGTGTCCGGTGTGGTTAATGTCCTAACTGATGTGTCCGGTGTGGCTAATGTCCTAATTGATGTGCCCGGTGTGGCTAATGTCCTAACTGATGTGTCCTATGTGGCTAATGTCCTAACTGATGTGCTCGTTGTGGCTAATTGCTAACTAATAATGCGCCTGTTGTGGCTAGTTTCGCGATGGAAGCGCCTCTCGCGGTTAATTTCTTACTTGATTTATCTAATTTCCTAACTGGTGTGCCTGTGGCTATTTTGTAGCTGATATGCTTGATTTTCTTGCTGTTGTGCCTGCTAGGGTTCATTTCCGAGCTGACGGGGGTTGTGAGAGTTGATATCTATTACTGATGCGTCTTGTAGCCTGTTTCAGGAGCCGGCGTGTCTGTGTTGTGACTATCTGCGCTGGGTATGGCACGACGCGTGTGTGCGAAACGTGATGGCTGTGAGGAGGTCTTCTGCGTGCTATAAGAACTGCACTTTTTGATTCAACTTCTTGGTGTTGAACAAAAATAATTCCTAGGTAGAGATGGCAGAAGGACTGTCATTTTAGGAAAGCGCATTGGGAGCGATACACAGCGCAGTCTTCAGGGTGATGTGACTCCCTCAGCTGCTGTGGTGCTGTGTGCGTGTCGCTAGTGCGCAAGTGTGGGTGCGTGTTTGCCTGCTAGTCAGGAGGTTTTGGGTTCAATGCCTCGATCGGAGGGCTTCACTTGCGAAAGGGAGATCATAAACGATATTCCTGAAAGGCGGCACGCTAGTGTGGCTTGCGACGGGGTGCCTGAACTACTCAAGCTTCAACTGTGCGTGTGTGTGCGTGTCTTCGCGTGTCAGCAAGTGTCATGTGTGCGCTGTCAGGAGCTGCATGGGATGTTCATCCCATTGTAGCACCTGTAATTTGCGGCACTTAAATATTTTACCAAGTTTTTTATACATTTATCGATGGGGTGGCAAAAAGTTAGACGTGGAGGTGCTTAGGTCTGTGACGGTGTTGTGGTGCTTCCTGATGACTTCGAGTGATAGCGTGTTGGTTCAAATGAATTATGGTCTGGCGGCACGGATGAATGATGATTTTCGCGACAGCATTGAATGATGAACTGATGGTGCTTATGAATGATAAAGAAATATGATGCGATGAAATAATTAAAGAACTAGCTATACTTTAGAATGATGAAAGTAATGACGCCCTAAACTGAAACAGGGGCTGATGATACTGTTCAGTATTGCAAATCCTGATGCAATATTTCGTTTCAGGTGATGGAGCAATTGCGGCAGGAGAACAAGAGACTGCGTGACGAGAACGGTGCCCTCATCAGGGTCATCAGTAAACTATCGCGATAGTGACATCATCATCTCCAACTCGCCGCGATGCTGGTGGCATCATCACCTTGGTTCCACTGTAATTTATACATGTCCAGCGAAATAACTAGTCACTAGTTCCTAGCAAACGGACTAGACACTGGTTATTCATTGGGCGAGCGCACTAGATGCAGGTAATGAGCTAGAGCATCTGACGAGGGTCGGACTGAGCGGCTGCACGCTTCGTCTTCCTGCTAGAATGACTCCGTGTAATGAAGCAGCCGTTCATCACGCTTTAGGCAACCTAAAATGCCCCTTTTAAATTCAAGGTGACAAGTCTCATTTCAAGACCGCTGGAGAAGAGGTCATTGAGGTGGAGTGCCGACCTACGGTGACGCAGGAGTGAAAGGTGACCAAAGTTGTCCCATCGGTCTGGACAACGGAAGTTTTTATGTAGCCGCAGGTGTCCCGTGATGTACATAAGTAAAGCTCGTTTGATTATTTTAAACTTGAACTGCTTCCTTTATGGTGTCAGTTTAGTATTTGTTGTATGTTATATGCTTAATTTGGCTTGGAGGGTCTTCCAGTGTCACTTAATTATTCTTGGATGCGATAAGATGTGAACTGCTTCAGCTAAATGATAAAGAAATCGGTGAGAGTGACGTCACTCCGAAAACCGATCGTTCTCTCGAAGTAGATTGGATGAACAAAAAATTAATATGTATTTAAATTATCATCAGTTTGTCAAAAATGATTTTTGATAATTATTGCCCGAGACGTCATCTCTTAGCTTTTAACAAAAACTAGCTTCATTGAAGTTCATTAATTTTCGTTAGGAACACTTTGGTTGTGACAGCGCTGTCTCACCAAAAGCGATGTCGTTAGGCGCGGAGAAGCCTCGGGGCTTACGAACTGAAACGAGAACCATCAGTATTGCCTGGAAATGTTTCTAACATTTGAACCGTTTGGTGCTCCTCTGCCTCTTGCCACTGCCAGTGCGAGCAATAAGTTAGAGCTTTGTTACCGAGCTCGATATGGTAGGAATCTGTCTTCCAGTACCTAGCTAAGTAGAGACTTGCTGCTGCGCTTTTTGCAGTAGAAATTGCTGCATCTTAAGACCATGTAATCTTAGTTCTTGTCCGTAAAATTTACTAAGCGTTGACCACAAGCGTATGATTTTAAGAGTGTATGTTGTAATTCTAGACGAGCGTGTGGTGCTTTTTGTGCTTGTGTGCCCGCTTAAATTGTGCTGGAGACGAGACTGGCGCGATGGAAATGGTGCCCCACGCACCTTGTAGGGGCCCTGTCCGTCACATAGGGGAACTCCCGCTCTGTTTCTTCCTCTTTGTTGTTCCTTCAGCTGCTAAAAGACAGCCTTGCGATTTTATTTGGTCAGTCGATAATTGCCTTTTTGTGACACGTAGTGTGTGTGTGTGTACTTGTCCGGATATTAAACGGCTTGTTCGTCACTTGCTTCCGAGTTTGCTTCTTTAGGTTATAAAAGTGTTACTTACTACCGAGTTTAAATCTACGTCTAGATTTGGTTGTATGTAGATACACTACTTTTACCTCACTGCTTTTGGCTTTAAATACAAAGCCTTTGGAAAATTAGGAATGGAAATGGGTTTTCTCGAAGGGTACTCTAGCATGCGTACGTCAAAGTATTTCTATCAGTTAAAATGTATAAATATTTTCATGTGCTACTATAGGTAATCTGGGGATTATTGTACTCCAGTGATTTTCATTAGTGTAAAAAAGAAACAATTTCTTCTGGAGATAAGAAGACGTGTTTGAGTCAAAGTATCGGTAACTTATGAGAGTTCTAGTAAGCACCAGTGAACTCTCGGAGATAACAATCCATGTTCGAGTCAAGTATCGGTAACTTTACTATTTTACTTTTTTTTAATTGTTAGCTTACATACACGCGCGTGTGTTTTGTAAAGTCATTGTGAGGGGAACCGCCTGCCGAGGTGTTGAGTATGGTCATTAGTTGATGTCATTAGTAGTTTAAATATAACCTTTACTTCTGTATAGTTCTGTACATAAAGACCTTCAAGTTCTTCACTCTCACCTCTCCCTTGATGCTTCCTTCTTTAACAACCTTTAATATACGCGACCGTAGTTATTTATTAACAACTTTAGTAGGAAGTGCTTGTCTCTATGTGATTATGTATTTATTGAGTCTCACATTGGTGAACTGTTACTATCAAGGGAATGAATAATAGAGTTCTTGTAAAATTTATCTCGGCCATGTAGGAGGCGGGCTGGGAGTCTTTGGTAAGAAAAAGACGACGCTAAATAATTCTATCCGGCAGTGCTTGCTTGGGCCGATAGAAGCTGAAGGGATTGGGATTTTCATTACGAGCGCTTCGTAGTGAAATTCTCTCGAGTTCAATTTTAAACTCTTCAACGCCCAAGCTCGTAGACTTCTACCGAGATGATGTACACTACCTGGCCACGTGTCGTCTACAGCATTGTATCGGTCACCATCCCTTCTTTCCTTCTCCCCAGCACTGAGAGAGCGCGCTGGCTGCAACTGTTTATTATAGGGAATCTGGTATCTTTCTGGGCGTAGCTACGGGCTGTGCCAGCCTTTTGATTACGAGTCGCACTCTTAGGCGACTGTCACAACTGGAGAAGATATCTACTTGTCTTGAATGTGAGCACGGGCTGTCTTTGCTGCGAAAATAATAGTTATTATTATTATTACGATCCCTGTAAAAAGAATTGTATCTTAGGTAATTACTTATCTGAAACGCGTGACTGGGCACTTGCATTAAGTTTTCATTAGGCGTTACTGTTATATTCGTACTGCATTGGACACCTTTACGTGTGAGGTGTTCACATCGTTGATTATGGTGCACTCCTCAGTCAAGCGACTGTGCTACAAAAATCGAACGTCTTGCCTGCCTGCACTCTGTAGTCCTAGCGCTGATGTAATCATCGATGTAAGTTTAGGCTTAACATCCACACTATTTCGTCCCTCGCCTGGTCCCATGGCAACGTTGAAGAAGATTATTTTAGGTACAGGAAAAAAATTAATGGGAAAGCAGGTCATTTTTAAGGGGAGCTGAGGGTGACGCGCTATGCGACGAAATCGTGAGTCACGTAGACACCGTGAAACTTGAACTTAACACTTTGATCCCGTGATTGAAAATGAAAATATTTTACCAATGTCAATCTAAAACTTCATTTGTATTATATATATATATGAAGTGCTGATTTGCCACGCTATTGAGTTGCTTATTATGAGTTTATTAATTGAAGAAAAGGATACTGTAGGCGCCGTAATTCAGAATATACCAAACAAGATCGACCTCGAGTTTACCATGCATAAATTAGTCAAGTTTGTGAAATTGTTTTAGGACACATGAAGAGTTGAATTTGCCCTGATTTACATGCATGCTCCTACGCGTGTCTGGAGAGGGTGGTTTGGTTGCTGAGGGAGAAGCGCGCGGTAATTCATAAAATAGAATTTGGCAACAATAACGACCCGAGTGGCCCATGTTTGTGTTCCTTTTCAAGTTCCGTGCCGTCAGACACAATAACGCTCAGGCACCTGAGTAGACGTGCTACAGGAGATCAGGACAAGCCGAAGAACAGTTAATATCACCTCCGCCTGGGTCATGTGAACGCTGGTGTTCCCGCTGTGCGAGGACACATCGGGCAGACTTGACTTCCCACGTCGGGCAGGCTTGACTTCAGCCCTCATTGATTACTCTTCAAATGTGTAAAATGACATGTGCTGCAGTGTGCAGGCGCTCAAGTGTTGCCGTATCAAGAAACTATTTCAATTGTTTACAGCGTTGTGTAGCATTGGACTAAATTTTGAAAAAGAAGAAGGAATTTTAGGTGAGAGTAGAGGGGCGCTCGTCTGAAGGGGACGAGCGGAGTAACTTTGTATCTTACTTTCACCGTTGTATATCGTTTGAAATTTTTTCTTTTTTCTCAATTTTTTATATTGGTGGTAGTAGTAATGTGTTGAAATAAGCGGAAAGGCACTTTTGCTGGAAACCATTTGTAATTATTCGTGTAATATAATCGTGTATGAAAGTGCATTCGTTTCGCGTTTTCTTTTTTTGCACTATTTTTTGATTGCTAATTTATGAGAATTTCACTATGGATTCTAATTGGCTGTCAAAGCTGGCGCCAGTGCAGTGTTGGCCGACGGAATAATTGCCTACTTTTTCGAAACCTGAGCATGAAAAACGGTCACACTTTTCTCATCTGCCGTACGATTGATTTAATTCTCTCTGTATTGTAGTTATTTCTAATGTATTAAGAGAGCTATTTTTGAGCTTCGATTGAACAACTTCCATTTTCATGAACCACACTTCAATCTGAACGATTTGATTCTTACGTCGCTTCGAAAGTATTTGCTGATCTGTTTTTTTTTTGTGATTCCAGATTGAGGGCACAATTTTTGTGTCGCATCGATCTGACGACATCTAATTGTACTAGATTTCGTCGTTTCGGCTCTCCAGAACTTAGTCTTTGCTATGACAGTGATGTAATATATGTTTTTAATTATACTGGCTCAAAACGACGGAAAATAGAAGTCATTATAGCTGTGGGTGGGCCAACATTTGTTTATACTCCGATAAATAATGCACAACTCTTTTGATTTCCACCAAATTCAAAACAAAAGTAGCCTTCTACTCTAGCCTCGCTGCTACCATCGCCTTCAGTGCTCGTGCCTGAGTTCCCTTTTATGTACTTTGTTAGACCGCCCTTTACCCCTCGGGTCACTATTTTAAAGTCGTTAGTGTGCCTCTAATAATTCTTTTTAATTTCTTAACAAATATCTCCAGACGAAATAATTCATTCAGTCGAGTCTCAAGAAACCGAGAAACCCACCTGGGCAGTGACCGTTGACAGGTTAAGCACGGCTTTGGCCTTCAACGTTCCTCGAAGATCATAAAATTTTTGTGGTAACATAGTACAAGCAAATGAAGTGCTACACCTTCTTAGCTACAAGTAAAATAAATCAATTTCAAATTAAAATAAGTAATTTGAAGTTAAAATAAATCAATTTTAAATTAAAGTAAATCAGTTTTAAATTAAAGTGAAATCAATTTCAAATTTAAGTTTATCTATTTAGAATTAGAATTAATCTATTTCGAATGAAAATCAATTTTTAATTAAAAATAATCAAGTTCAAATTAAAATAGCTCATTCTATTTTATTACTTCATATTTAAGCTATCTACTTCAAATAAATTTATGCGATTAGAAATATTGCAGGCAGTACCATTAAAGATATCAATACCATTACTTTTAAATTCATCTTGAAACATGGCTATGTACGAAAAACGAATACAAATGTACATACTTATGAAAATTGATAAATATTCATGTAGCTAAAGAAAAATGTAAGATTATACAACATAGCTGAATAAAAATGTTTTGAGTGTACAATATAGCTAAATCATTGATATTCATCGTTTCCTACGTAGGTATGTGATTTGTACGCTGAATTAAAAAGAACTGTACGTAGTGTGAAAATTGAACACGATGTATAATATTCAATATTTACTTCAACTGAAATTCTGAGTATAGTCAGTTTTCTAAAAAGTTCATTATTAATTTTTATCATATTTGTTTCAGCTGAAGAATGTATACTTTCAAACGATTTAGGATCAACTATTTAATCTCCAGTGAACCCTGGTTAGTGATGCATATACATGCATTAGCAAATCTTCAACCTGCTGTCACCGTCCTGCTGACCCTGGCTAGATGGATAGCTATGAAAGTACTTGAAACTTATTTGAGTACAGTTTTCAAAGTTAAGTACGTTATAATGTACGCATCAAAGAACATTTCGCAATAACAAATTTCAAAACCGTGAACTAAACTCTACATGACAGTTTCCTTTACTCTTAAATACTAAGATTACGTAAGACTCCTCATTATTCGCAGTAAAAACCACAGTATATACATTGTTTTCAAAAACGCATACGAGGGTACAAACTGAATGGGCCATGCATGTATTCATATGTGACTATATAAATCTTGGAAATATCATGTTTAAGATCCCTAATGGGTCTGCTCGCAAAATTCTTATATGTACAACGATATTTCTAATCACATTGACTTGCTTTAATTGTTTAAAATGGTGAAATAAATTAATTTATGTTAATTTGAAGTTCGTTTTTTGTTTTACATTGGAATTGATTTCTTCTAATTTGGAAGTAATAACTTCTAATTTGAAACTGGTATTTTTTAAATTTGAAATTGATTTATTTTAACTTAAAATTGATTTATTTTAACTTGAAATTGACTTGTTTTAATTTGAAGTTACAAAAGTGTAGACAAATTTGTAGATACTGCTGCTGCTACTGTTCCTCTAGAGGCACCGTTGATGTCTAATAACCATGTCAACTGCCTTGAGGGGGTTGCCTTTCCTCAGATGTAGACTGTCAGAGTGTCAGCGAGTCTTGATTCTGGGGTCTGCCATGTGCTCAGCTTTGCATATAGGATGCCTTTTGACTCCTTTTTCTAATGCTCCGCGCTGTGCAGTCAACTCGCCCTGGTAATTTACTTCAGTCTTTGTTATGCTTCTTTGAGGTCCTCAGTGCCACTTGGTAAAACATGGCGTTGGGGAAACTTTCGTTATGAAAGAATGAATCAAGCATATCCCTGTGTCTGGAAGAACGGTGAGATTCAACTCTTGTATTAAAAAGAGCTTTTCGTTTACATTTGAATGAGAAAGTAAATTTTCCCCAGCTATTCACGCATATTGTAAAAAGTGTATTGTACTATAAATATGGTTTGAAAATATAGTAAATTTCTTTCACTTAGCTAAAACTAGTTAATGCGTAGAATTAAGAAAAAGGGAGTTTTCAGTAATCTTTTGGGGGATGTAGAAGATTGATGGTAAAAATTATGCGCTTTTGTAAATTTATTTCGTCTCTCAGTTCTCATCTGAATTGTGTGTCAGGTTTACATAAAGTGTGTTCCTCTTTTAAAAATTATTTCTGGGAACGGACCTGTTGTCTCTAATTCAGGTATTACTCTCTTGTTGTAAAGATAAATAAGTAATGGGGTAAAGTCTTGAATAATTTCGATTTTATGCTTGTTTTAAAAGTATTAAATTTCATGTTATATTGTTGGTCTCAGAAGGGGAATCTTGTCCACAGAATATGTTGCTAAAAAGTTGAAAAAATTGAGACTCTAATCTTATATTTTATTTTTTGGGTATTTAATTGACTTGGGTGATTGAAATTTGATTGTATTTGTTTCCCTTGCCATTTGGTTTGCTATAGATCTCCGCTTCCAAGCATTCATTTTCGTTTCACCTTTTATGGATGGGGTGTGGGGAAAAAAGTATAGGAAGTGTTTATGTTACTGTTCATGGTGATCATGAGTGCCTTTCCTAATATTAATGATATGAATAGTTACTTTAATCCCTCTTTTGCGCTTGTTGTGCTTCCCAGTGAAGCATGTTTGTTAAATTCAAAGCGAGTGTTTAGTGGCGATACCCTAAACGCTTTGTGAAGTCCGATTGTTTTCTTTGTGAATACCTGGACGTTGTTGACCGTATTTTTCGTAGGCTCGACACTCATGCTGCTCGTTCCGGTGTCGACTGATGGAGCTATCTTCCTTTTACTAACAGTTCACACGTCTGCAGGCTGGCGATATCCATGTTGTTTGTGTTGTAGTGCTGCAACGAGCGTGGAAGATGAAGCTCGCGTGAAAGGTCCATGATAAGCGCACTGCACTTATGAGTATTGTATCCAAACTCAGTTTGTTAGACGTGCAGGCCGGACGTGGTCGTGACCTGGTGGGGGTGACAGCATGCATCGGACGGCGGGTAGTGCTTAGCTTCAGATTAGTGACCATCAAAACGGGCGAGATTGTGTTGCTAGAAAAAAGACGCCTCGTTAGGTAGGCCAAGAGCTTTGAGGGAGTAAAAGCTTCGTTGTACAACTGTTGCCTTGAAGTGGCGTCGGCAACTGCAAAGTCCTGCGTTTCTTGCCCGGCTTAGCGTTGCCGCGCAACCTTGTGCTAGATAAGAACTCTTCTTCACTGCACTTGTTCGCCACCAGGAAACTTAATTCAAAAAGCTGGACGTCTCCGTGTCGCTGCTCGTAAGGATCATCACGTGCACAGGAGTTTGGACTGCCGGGGCCTCTTGCAAAATGACGTGCACCCTCATAGTCGCGTAGGAAATGTAAGGAGGGTAATTTTTGTCGTTGACATCGTTTACTTTCGTGATGTGCGACGTGAGGATATTTTCGGCAATTATGTGCTCTCCAATCGCTATGTTTGTTAAGCATCTTTCTAACGCAAGAACTATCACAACTCTCAATGTTTCCATTTATAAGTTGTTTACTTTATACCAATATCACACAAATATATTTTTTTTTCTAGGCAGATTGTATTTTAACGGACGTTCAGTTTTTTGGACGAATATTTACAGTAGAATAGTCTGATCTCCCAACGCCGTCTTAAATGCTTTATATACGCTGATCCCTTGTTGTGGCCCCTAAAATATGTTTATATAGTACTCGATTTTTTATGATTGATGATCGAGTTGCTTTAGAAATGGTCACTTGTTTCATGTAATTAGCACTCATATAGAAGTAGTCACTCCCTCTATTGTTCTAGGTCATAGTTAAACAATAAAATATTTTACAGTTACCAGTTTATTGTATTTTAATTTCCTTCTATGCGTAGGTAAAGTCGCTGTCTTCAGTCGGATTACGCTGGAGAAGTCTGTCTTTTTTCGTGTCAAACTCAGGTTCTTGAGCTGTCTACTAGCCTAAGCGCTAGAGTCCTTTCTCCTTAAACTTTTTTCTTGAGTCGACTTGTTGAATCTCATCTCAGTACTGTTGCTCCTATTTAGCATAGTGTTGCTTTCAGGCAATACATAAAGACTTCTTTACCTCACTAAACGTTAAAAATGATAGTTCAACCTATTTGAACTAACCTTTACGAGTGGACATTTTTGTAAAAAATTTTTACCATAGTGGATCATGTATCATCCAAGTACGTGTAAAGGCTATTGTTTATGCGTGCATGCGTCACTCATATTTTTATTGGATAAAAAATTTGTGCTGTATAGGGTTAATTTTCGAACCGAGGCTACTGACTCCACAGAGCTCCACCGGGAGCGGCGAGTGCGACGTGGTGGATGCGCTCCTCCTGTGCGTGGGAATTAGATCATTATTCAGCGAGGTTTAAAAGTTTGCTATACATAATCCTGGAGGTGTAGAGCTTCATGAAATTTGTTCCGAATTATGAAGAAGTATTTTCGCGTGTTGGAATTAACTCCATGGTATTCGAGCGCACTTCTCTCTTATAAGAAATTAGCCCAGTTGTGCAGTGTTATTTAATTTTGGCAGTTGTTCTCAGCGAAAGTCATTTCCTGACGTATTCTGGCAGTTTTACGTAGGTTATTTCCATGGGCGAGAAAATGGCTAGTAGCTGCTTGCAGATCTCGGCAGTAATGTTTTAAAACGGACCTCGCGACCTTACCACTGCGTTACTGGACAACGGACTCTGTATCAACTGTCGATTTCTAAAATGCTGACACCTCGCCTACAAACGCTTGTGGCGGGCGCATTACTTGCTGTGGTTTGCTTTCTGGACCCGGTTTTCAGGCACGGTTTTCATGTAACCACGGAATGCTTTTCTTGAAAAAAAGGCTTAAACCGCACATTCCTCACATCCCTCACGTGTCGGTAGTTGTAAGGCATTGAAAACTCAACGGTAAAATGTGTTGGGATTAATAAAAGTACTATCAAGGGTACACCCAATTGTATTCATTTAAAGTGTCCCTGTTTCAAGAAATGATTAAAGTTTCCAATAGCTGTACGTGCAGATTGGAAAAAATATAAATTTTAATTGCAGCGAGAAAGCTTCAAATTGCATCGGTTCGATAGTCGGAACAAAAAAGGGTCTTGACAGCTATAAACGGCACAAGCGCCAGGTACTTTAAACGTGATATAAACTTTACTTCATTATTAATTGATTGGTCAAATAAAGTTTTTAGTACAATTTACAAAAAAATAGTAGTTCTGATTGAGAAGAGTAAGACTTCAACTTTAAAATCACAGGCGGAAGCCGCATTAAAATTTCTAATTGTGGTTCTTAATTTGGTGTTAGGACATGAAAGTTAAATATTAATAATATTATCGTATTCTTATCCGTACACATCTTTTAATCTTAACCAGGAAGCTCAGGCCTCACTTTCGCCGTCTCACTCACGCATCAATAATAGTAACGTATTGAAAACCTGTATTGCATGTTAGCTCTGTTGGAATTACTAAAATTCTATTTTGATGAGGACCGACTTTATGTGATCGGAAGCGGTATCACATTTGAAAAAGCTTAAATTGCGTCGGTGTTAAAATTACGCACTACCGGATTAAATTGTCAGGGTCGAAACTCTTTATGGCAGATATGAATATGTGCAAAATTTAAGCGTACACATAAACTATGATTATGTGTCAGGATGAGTATGTATATCTTTAAGGAACACAAATTTCAAGGGTGCGTAAAGCGTTCATACCAGTTTATGTCGTAATGCACTTAAATTCAAAACTATTAAAACAACTAAATCATCGAAATACTAGGACGTGACCATTGCCAATCTTCGAGGCAAGATGGCAACATGGCAACGAAATGTGTTAACTCTCTGAGAATCATCAGTGCCTTTATTCAACAATGTGATTCGTTATATTTTCAATGATATTGTCATTTAGATTTAAACTTGTTGTAAGCCTGTCTCGTATCCGAACTACAGTTTGTTTATAGGTATAGATAATTTGAAACACTCTTTCAGTAGTTTATAGGTGAAGCAAATGTTGTTAAAGAGTTTATATCGATAAAAGCTTTTGTTTACATTTAAAATGTTTTCGTAGCTAGTATAGCTGCAGTTTCGTTGATATGTTTCGTCTTTTAACGTTGCGCCATTGCTGCAGGAGTTTTTGTCATTCAGACATGTGACTATTTTACAAGTAGCCTGGAAACAGGCTGATTGGATATCAGTTACCCCTGGTATGTTTCATCTCTAGTTATAATGTTAGCTCCTTACAAAATACCACAAAAAAACAAGTTACACGTTTCATGCTTTGTTCATTTTTGTACAATTTACTATTGCTTGTTTGCTTAATTTTGATCGATGTGATTAATTGTTAAAATTTTTAAAATAAAATAGGCAAGTTATCAACTTCCGAGTTCCTGCAGCTTAAAGATGCCAAGAGAATCATTGTGTTGTTCCTTTGTTTCATACTTACTTACAATGTGCATTTCCTATCTGGGGGCTCAAGCTTAGTCAAGTACACCAATTATTATTGTGTTTTTTGTATTCTTATTCTTTTTTAAATATTTTTCTCATTACTAAAGTTGTACCTGTTTTTTTCTTAGAAGGCATTTGTAACTGTGTTATTTGTTTATGCATAGTAGTATAAGTGCAACTGTAAATTTATATCTTTAATCAATGAAGTGTAAGTAGGAAAATTGATTGATATAAAAATGTTGACAATTTTTCAATGTAGCATTGTGCTGCTCTCATCTTTTACAATTTTTTACAGATGATTTATCACGAAAGATGAATGAAACTCCTCTTCAAGCTACTTACATTCTGAGTGACAACTCGCTTGTCACTGACAGTCCTGCTGTAGCAGGCGTTACTCAAGTATCGGTCACATTGGCAGGTGGCAATCATCCCAATGTTTCCATTAATGCATCTACTCCTTCCAATGAAGACATGCTTCCTGAGCCATCAATTACAATTGAAGCTCTGCCCAATGACAATTTATTGTCTCCTGGTGTATCAATCGATGAAGTGTGCCACACGCCCTCCATTTCTGCTGACCCTTCATGGGCTCAGGAGGAAGCGCTCTACATGTTGGAAGCATCCGAGGAATGTGAAGGGCTTTCTGATAGTGATTCAACTTATTTTCCTTCCACATCTTCATCTAATAAATTACTGTCTATGAATGGAAGTATTAGACATAATGTTAGTGCTGAAGCTACATTTAAAGCTGATGGTCAAGAATCTAAGGAAATTGTCTTTGTCCCTAGAAACTGTAATTCTATAAGCACCATATCTCAATCTGGTGTCAGGCTTGTGCATACTGGCTCTAGTAACTCTAAATCCTTTAGAGAGCCAATAAATAAAGAGAGCAGTGTAACGTCAAAGCAGCCAGTCACACTACTGAAAAGTAGAAATCAATCTACTGCAAGTGCAATTGAAAAAATATCTTTTGGGAAAAGAAGAAATGCCTCTCTCACAAGTTCAAGCAACTGTGCACTACCAGCACCTCCTGGAACTACGTACAAAATTGCCCCAAATGCAACCATCATAGACCTCAAAAAAATAAATTGCGGCAGGGATACCAGTAAACCTATCCAGTTGGACCAAGTGGCTGTTACTATTGATGATAAAGATAAAGTAAAGGTAAGATTTTGTTAAAGTTTTTGCTGGCAAATTAAGATTTTCATATTAAAGTATAATACTTTTATGTCTCATCTTCATTTTTTGTTGCATAGGAAGTCCTTATTATTTGGTAATTTTTTATCCTTTACGGGGTTGTTATCATGTCTGTTGGGGTGCCTTTTGATGCACTGGAACAAGTATTGTTCCAGCACATTAAAAGCCACCCTTACAGACATGAAAATAGTCACATAAGAAAGGATAAAAAATTACCATATAATGAGTACTTCCTGTACCAATAAATTTTGAACTTTTCCATTCTTTCTGTTTGAATTTTTGTGAGTGTGTGTAAAATTTATACCTTGTAACCCATTGTTTCTTAGCTATCCTCTGTTTTTTCTAGTTAGGTTCTATCTTGCAAATTAGAATATGCAGTATATGATGTAATTTTGCTCCAAGCTGTGCAAACTTTTCTTTTCTGAAATATGAACTTTCTAAAATATTATCATTTATACAGTGTAATCTTAACTTATGAACATAAAAAATTAAAAAACAACTCAGCATTAGAAAAAAAATTGTGAAGTTTTTTTTTTCACTTACATATTAGCTGTTGTAGTGAAATTTCTTGAAAGCATGATCTGGCTTTTGTATTGAGGTTTCAGAAAAACAGGCTATAGTTCATCTTGTAAAGAGGCTGTGATTACATATCTATGTGAAAATGTTAGTGGTATCACTATATAGGTGGAAATTCTATATTCATTTATGTCTTCAATCACAGGTAGTAGACTTTGGGCACAGCCAAGAAGAGATTTATTCTTCAGACTTTTTTGCCTCATCTATAAATTCAAGAACTGCTGTATCCCAACTTAATGTTAAAAAAGTTAGGCTAAGCAAGAGAAAAGCTTCAAAAGAACCTTCAGACTTGGATCCCGAGTCCAGTGCTGTTGAAGATGCCCCAGAGGAGTCTGAAGTATTGACAGAGTCTGAGAGTAGCAGTGAGGCCACTTTCCGGCAGTTTGAAGATGACAGCCTCCTCGTGGCCATGGAGAACATGAGGCAACTTCGTGTAGACTGCAACGTAGCCCTAGTGGATCCCAGTCGAGACTACATCGTCTATGTGAGTTTTTACAGAATAGTTTGGATGACAGGTTGAACCTAGCAAGTTTGACAATTTCAAGATTTTAAATTTGTTAAACCATTTCACTTGATTTTTACTGTCTGCACCCATAATCTCAACAGTTGCACTCTCTTCATTTTGATAACTTTAATATCCATCTTTTGGTGTACGATTCAGGCATCTAAAGTAAAAAAAATTCCAGATTACTGGTGTTGCTGAAGGACAAAATTTTGGATGCAAGAGGTTCATTTCAATTTGAATTATTTGTTATGATTTATTCTTCATTAATTCACAACTGTATTTCTCTAGAGCTTTCTGTTGAACCCTTCATAACCTCTACATGAATGATATGAAAAGCCCATGTGTGTTAGCATAGAGACCATATTATTTTTCATTTTCTGCTGTAGAAATTGTACGTATTGAAGGTGCCATTTCTGTACACTTTGTTTTTGTCATCAGCAAATCCAAGCATAACTTTGGCTCAGCATGGAATTTTTATGTGTTTTAGCCTTTAGTTCATTTAAATTTTAAAGAAGTGCATTCAGATGAACAGCTCTCAAGGAAGCACCTTGGGTTTAATTTTTTCTCAGCAATAAGAAGTAAACTTGTTTTTACCTGAATTCTATTTTGAGTTTGTTCAGTAAACTTGCCTAATTTTTGTGAGAATAATTTCAAATTGGGTTGACTTGCCCTTTCTGGATGTTTCATGGTATGAATTGACATTTCCCAAGTGTATGCATAGATTTAAAAGCAGTAAAGTTGCCTAAAACAACACACTTTCATTGTGGGCAACCTGCCAGGAGAGGGGTCAATTAACTCGACTTCTTCACACTCTCAGTTGATGGAGTTAATTTTTTGTAGTGGTTTCCCTCCATTGATGGATGATGTTAAGTATCTTTTAGTTCTTATATGTGCCTTGTACTCTTAACGTTTTCATCCATTTTGTGTATTCTTGCTAGTTCCAGAGGTGACATTTCCTGCAGCAAGCTTATTATAATTACAAAAAAGTTTCAATAAAACACAAAGGCAATTATAGCTACAAATTGTTTCAGTTTGGCATAAATTAATGGTTCAACTGATGTACAAGTTTCAATTATTTATTGTGAAAAGTATCATATTGTGTTACTAGGTATACATTTACTTTTAGCATTTTTATAAACACTTCTTTCCTCTGTTGGCTCTTTGAAGTTTATATGTACATAGTTTCTCCATTTCTCAATTTTGCATTTAAGCAAGCTAATATACCTACATACAGCATACAAAATATAAAATACCATGTTTTTACCTGACCAGAGTTTGCCTTATTTTCCTGAAACAATGATAGACTCTTCTGATGACTTATGAGTAGGTTATACTTTGTATACTGGTAGAAGTTAGCAATGCCACACCAATTATTACTTTCCTATCTTTTTTCTAATACTTGCAAGTTCTATGATAGTTCCTAACATCCTGATGATACAACACAACTATTTCCTGCAAGACCTCCCTGTCAAATTAAGGTGCATCTGATGCACCATCAAATACGGCAATTACCATTTATGTGATGCTGGTCCATGCAGGCCCACCGCCTGGTGCTCGTGGCTCGGAGTCCCTACTTTTACAAGAACCTGTACCTGCGTCGCAAGAGGCTCAACTACCTGCACCAGTTTGCCCGCTTCACACTGCCCCACAGGCTGCAGTGTGACGCAGTTGAGGCGGTGGTGTCCTACATGTACATGGGTGAGGCTTGTGTTGGGGGGAGGCTCGTGTTGGGGTGAGGCTCGTGTTGGGGTGAGGCTCGTGT
>VOMN01051127.1:0-23423 GCA_014899125.1 Orchestia grillus | reverse complement strand
GAAGTTATTGCGTACCCAAAAAGAAATTCATTGGAAAATCAGGAACATCTAACAATCCGAAAAAATTGCGTACCCCTATTGCAAGGGATAACAGCCTGTATACTCTAATACACGCATACGAGTACAGGTTTACGCTGTGCCAAATTTGTGTGATCCACCAAGACAACAAGTTCCGGAAAAATACAACACCGCATCGAAAGGAATAATGCGAACATTCAATATTTTTTGTCCGACGTAAATAAAATCCTTCGCTGACGAGATAACGAGAATTATAACAACCGCCAAAGTTTTCTCTCTAAGAACAATTGTCTCGAATTGTTGCAGTGCCAACAGAAATTCCTCTGGTGCTGAGGAAGTTGGCGGAGGCTTTGCAGAGTTGTGGCACTTCTCCGCACGAGTTACGTGCTGTAAATAATGAAATGAAATACCCTGCGATATTGCTGGTCATTAGGAGAAATGCTTTCGCTAATTGCGTGCTCGATGGAACACGATGGCTTCTCCGTCCGCTGTGCTTCGTGAGCCAGTTCTTAAGCTTATTTTTTCTGCCCCATTGCAACTGGTGCTGATTTAACAAACGAATCTTGAATTTTTTATTTTTTTTTTTAAATTCAGAAAATTCAGACGAAGGATTCGTTGAAATTTGAATTTTAGAAACTTTGAAATCAAATTTCGAAAATTGTCTAGACCCGTGGAGGTACGTGAATTCAATTGATCTTCGACTGTAAATTCGAAACAAATTCATCAAATGCGCTACTCCGTTCACATCTAAATTTCATTCGCTATTCTCTTCAATTTCATACGCGGTTTAGTAGATATTACTAAGAAATTTAGTCCTTTCTGTCAATATGTCAAGCATTTTCAAGTTCAAAATCTCTTTTAGAGTGCATTGTATGAAGCGCTAATCTGTCAACAAACACGATTTCAAAATTCTGAAATAAAGACTGATACTGTTAAAATTCAGCGTCTTCTAACGTTTTTAATTGGTTTAAAAAAGTTATTTCAGTACGCAAAACTTGCTCAGTTGGCGTAGTCGAAAGCATTTCACTGTATTTGCGTCAGCAATAGCTTATCGAATAGGAAGCCTTACCATTTCGTGATACATTTTGCCCTAATTTATGACAGTAAATACATACACCCCTTTGGGAAAAAGCCAGAAAAACTATTCAAAGAACCCTAACTAATCACAATCCCCTGTTGGATGCTTGAGTAAATGGTCCACTTGAGGAATCCTCAATAATATCTCTCTGAATGGCACTGAGGTTGTGTTCGTATCTATATTTCTTTTTTATCTTCTGGAAGTCTCACAAAACTGGTAAGATTGTCTGCTGATTGCAGGTCTTGAGTGGGACGTAGCAGAAATGGTCTCGGAAATATTCTCAATTTCTCAGGCAGCGAGCAAGTTTCCAATGATTAAGAACTTCGGTGATGACGAGCTCTTAAAGAAGAAGATATCATCAAGAAACTTTCTTTCTAGCAATCACACAGCCGTAGCAGCCTGGAAATCTACCCAACACTAGAATGAATTCGTTTTCTTCGCTCTTCTTAGCGTCTTTTTTCGGGAATTCAAAACGCAATACACGTATTTGACGAAGTTTATCACATGCTATCATCAAATAAACAAATAAAACCAGGATCTTTTTTGCTGAACTCAAAACGCAGTATGTGTATTTGCTGGCGATTATCACGAGTTGGCGCTGGCTTATTATGTTCTACTCAAATGAAATCATCGTATCGGGAGGTGTGGTCAGGTCTTGATGACTAGGTAGCATTGGCTTAGGTAGTGAATCCTATGTTGAAAGAATGGAAAGCAAACGACTTAAATTATGCTTTTCAGATAATCGACGCATCCCCAGGAGGACACTGTTATATTACCTCAGGTCAAGCTAGGCCTCCAGGACTTCTAAATTTCGTGCCCGCTTTGCTTCTTTCCATTTTCATGCCTTCTTTGCCGATATTCTTTATATTTTTTCTCTTGCTTCATAACTTGGCCTTTTGATGCACAGGAAATCTTATGTGGGAACACACCTACGCATAGATTCCACGTTTTCTCGTCCATATTAAATGGTCCCATCTCTTCGCACTTATCGGATCGCGGTTCATCAGCTCAGGGAGCTTGAAACTGACAAATAATTTTACCTAATCGTCAGTTATAGATAATCATATTTTCTTTTAAATCCTGCACCAATGTATATTTTTCTTGACGTTTCAGATGTCGCAATGCACCAGATTTCTGATTTTATTCGCACGAGCATAAGATTAATTAACGAGAACTTTTTTTTCTTCGGTCAGAAATCTGATTTTTGAGGTAAACTTCTTACATGCTCTATTTGTTGTGCCGTTGTCATCTAAGGTGAAATTGAAATTAACCATTCAATTTGAAGATCTTATGAAACGTTTTCCTCAGCAATCCAACTATATAATAATAGTCCAGTGTTGCTCGTTTGCTTGGTCCGTCCGTCCGTCCTAAACTAACAGCGAGACGGTCAGCTAAGGCAGTCCGTATCAGTGATACTAAAACTAACATTGTTTCATGTCAGGGTTACCGTAAATAAGGGAGCATCTTAAGAATTTAATATCACTTGTCTCGCCATTTTTGGCTGGGCACGTTCACTAGCGGCAATATAATTGGCGAGTTTTTTAGTTCTGCGTCTTACGAATTTCTTCATCGGTTCTAGAATTGCAAAAGTTAAAAGTTAGGTTTGTGATTTGTCCTTTTTTTGAAAAACTAGTTGCTCATCAGTTTCATTTTATATATAGTTTGATGCGCTGATGATACACGTTTAGAAACATAGAAACCCTATCTTCTCATCAAGTCCGTATATGATACAAACAAAATTCCATCAATTGGCTTTTAGTGAAGCATTCAGCAAAGTTTGTTATTTTATCTAATCTGACATTATTCGCACTTGACGCGACGCTAAATTTGGACAGTTCTCCTGATGTCTGGCTCAACGTTATATGGCCGCCTAGATGAAGCTCCTGGTACTGCCACTGAAGGTACGCGGAAGGCTCTCATCGCTGCCCCTTCATCCGCATTTTATGTGGCCAAGCCGCGGACTCGGCAGCGTAAAATGTGTCTCGAGGAAGCCTTGACAAGACGAGTAAGTCTACTTTGTTTCTGCTCCAAGAACTTTAAGTGCGGACTTTACGTAACACGGCTGTGTCCTGAGCCAGAAGCTTGGTCGGGAAGGGTTATGGGCAAGCTTGGTCAGGCGTTGTTGATAAGATTGGTCAGGAGGGATTCTGGGCGAGCTTGGTCAGGAGGGTTTGTGGGCAAGCTTGGTCAGGAGGGAATGTGGGCAAGCGTGGTAAGAGGCATTGCGAGCGAAAACCAATTTCCAAAAGCTGCAGCATTGTGCAAAATGTGGCCACCCCTGCCTCCACTTTGAGCCTAGAAGCTTGAGCCGAATTTATTCGCCCGCTTATTAAAACAATAAATACTCATTGCCTCGTCTAGCCAGTGGTCATGTCGGCACATTGTGTCATCTCTTTGGGGTCAGTTTGAGAAAGGAGGTCGGCACCGTTCACGGCCTGCACATCGCTCGTGTGATCCAATTTGTCACTTAGCATTTTTGAAGGAAAGACGACGCTTGGATTGCGGTCTTGCACGATATGGCCGCTGAGAAGAGGCAGTATCATGAAAGCACGCAATCTTGAGTTATGTTTACGAGGGAACACCTTTATTGGCCTGACCGCACATTATTAAATAAAGTGAAATATGTTTATAGGGTCTTGTATGGCTTCTACGTCCTTTCATGAGGTCTACTTCCTCTCTTAGGGCATGAGTCACTGGTGTTGGTGCTGGAAATATCGAAGATAATACATCAAAAATGTGAGATCGCTTGCGCCAGGTTTCTTAGTGGGGAATGTTTTCCGGATTATTTTTCGTTGCCTTTTTACAACGTTTAGCTCACTTAGTACTTATTTAAACATAAAATGTGACTCGAAAGCATAAGCGTCTCAGAAGGGATCCAGAACACATTAAAACTAATACGACCGCCGGGCTTCATTCGAATTGAATTGGATTTGGAATTCCGGCCCCGAGACTTGAAGAAGTCTCTGATCTGTTCTATTTCGAGAGCCTGCAAGCCGATATCGGAGCTAAATTCCTAAATCCTGCACCGGATTCACTTCAGTTCGTCTCTGTAGAATTCTGTCTTCTCCCTCTCCGAGCAGTCGAGAAGTTCTATTCATATATATATATATATTATCA
This sequence comes from Orchestia grillus, assembly GCA_014899125.1. Lineage (NCBI taxonomy): Eukaryota > Metazoa > Arthropoda > Malacostraca > Amphipoda > Talitridae > Orchestia > Orchestia grillus. The sequence continues at coordinate 19,210 of VOMN01051127.1, read as the reverse complement.
TAAGTTTTATTCCTGTACATGTATGTAAGGTCATAATTAAATCAATGGTTAAGTTTTTCATGTTCATGGATTTTATGATAAGGCTAAAGGGAAATAAGGAATTTTTTCCCACAATCTTAGCCTTTATTCACATGAAATTTATTAGCGTTCTGATTTAGTAAGCAGAAAATTGCCGTCCAACATGTCTCCTTATGTCTCGTTTTGCCTCATTTTTCCCTTTTTTTTCGTTTTCTATCGTTTTGCCTCGATTGTGTTTTTTTCGTTTTGTTTCGTTTTTGTTACGTTTTGTCCCGTTTTATCTCGTCGGTTTACCGACACATGCCCCATGGCGGCGCGCCGGTACGTTTCTGGTGAATGAAAAACTGCAATCGGATGCATAATTTATTTGAGCAGTACGTACTATATATTATTGCAGACATTTGGAGCATAGACGTGAATTGCTTATAAAAGATAATGGAACAGTAACATGATGGGAGTACCCGTACATCGTGCTTAGGAATATCTAGGACTCCATGGAAAACGAATTTCTTTTTTCCATTTCTCAGACTGTGCGAAATACAGTCACACAACAAAATACTATAAGAAGTTTTTGAGTACACATTTTGACCATCAAATAATAGAAGCAACTTAGCGCAGACGCTGTCAGCGAATGCTCAAAATGTATTCAGGCTGGCAAATATGCGAACGACAATCAACAAGCATACGGTTTTTACCCATGATAAGGAGAATGAAATATATTTTTGCTCACTGACATCTCCATGCTGGGGGATTTGACGTAAAAAATCGATTAATTGCTACATTTGTTACAGCGGTACCAAAGCTCAACAATCCGATGAAATTCAAATTTATTCGTCATTACATCGCTCAATATGACTGAGATAGTTAGACGTTTCCTTTGAGATGCCTCGTATCAAAAAGCAAGCGATCCATCGTTCAAACCTGAAAGTTAATGAAGCCATTGCATATCTAAGTTCCCAGCGAGGCAGTCGAGCGGTAACTCTTCTCAAATGGCCTGATATAATGACACTGAAATGCGCGAGTAAACCGGGAAACTTAGCATTATTTTGTGAGTTAGTGCTGGCAGAAACTTCCACGACTCGTGTCATTTGTGACCCTGGGTTGAAAACTCGAAGTTTATGAATTTATTTTGGCTCGCTTGTCATTATGAAATCGTGTCGTAAAAATGATTGGTATTCCTGTTGAAAGCGTGCATTTGGAACATCAATACAAGTAAAAGAGTGTTAACAAGAAATTTTTCATTTTGTATATACGGCTGTTTGTAGGATTTCACATATGAAATAAATTCCTTCACAATAAATGAATAAGTCTGAACTTACACGATACTTATAACCTTGCATTTAAAAATACGGTTGCTCCATGTATGCAAAATCATTGTAAAGCTAATTCGAAATCACAACAGCATGGTTTCTTAGTAAATGTAGTCTTTCAATGATGAATAGAACATACGAGTATCAATTCCTACATTTTCTTATTCGCCTTAATTAAGTACCCTATACTTACGCACACCGTCGCTTATCTTATATCTAAACTATGATTTCGTCGTTCTGATCTAGTATATTTATTCATATAACATATTAGTCACTCTCTAACCGAGACGGAAGACCAGTGAACCATTTCCGCTATCCAAACTAGTCAGACGCGTTCGACGTTCAGCTATGGTAAGGGGGAGTCCTAAATTTGAACGCCGTTAAAGATGTTAACTGGATGCTACATCAACTACATCTACACACCAACCATTAGCCTCTCACTCCAACATCCAGCTCGGAATTGCTGGCTGGGTGCAGGAACAAGTTATCTGCAATATTTAAACTAACAGAGCAGGCCGCCAAAAATGACTGGACGTACTAGGCAAATTGTCAAACTGAATGGCGGAGGCGAATGTGACCTCCCTCTCCGATGGTCTGACGGGAACTGAGCGTCACCCTTAATCTATAAATAAATAACTTCATACACGACTGTTTTTCTTGAAATTAAGTCAACCTTGCATGTTCTGGAGAGGTATTTCTTCTTCAATACGATTAGTTAGGTCCATTAGGTGAGCCAAGGTCTTAAAAGATGGATGCACATTTTCAAACTAGCAATTCCTATTTGAAATTATCCAGTTTTCATGTCAAAAACAGATTAAGGCTGTTAAGGCGGAACACTGCTTGAATCTGCTGTAATTTGAAATAGCAAACTGAGCAATGTAAGAGACAACAAAGTCTTCTATCACTACAATGTTGAAACTTCAATTTTCGACATAAGATTTGAGGTGGTGCTTATCTTTTAAGACTGTTTTCATTCACTGTTACGTATTGGAGATACATTTTAGGTATCACATCTCTCACCCAGCAACTAAATGAATATCGAGAAGCCACTTCGACTGATCCATTAATTTCAAAGTAGAATGAGATTGCTGAGAAGAAACTTTCATGTTGGTTAATGGTCGTTCTTATGAAGAACAACTCTCTATACGCGCACAATTATAGAGACCAATGTACTGTGAAAACAGAAACAGAAAACTGCCTTAAGAATAACAATGGAATACGAACAAACCATACAACTCATTAAGGATTTTTTTAATGCCGGATGCGCCAATACGCTTATACTATCCTCTATGCGCTATAGCGTATTACTCAAATTAAACTCTATTGTGAGCTGCTAACATTCATTGGGCATAGATACATGGGCTAAAGTACGTTCACAACAGCTTGCATTGGGCACCAAATATTGGGTAAGTGCAGCCGTCTCTCGCAACGAGAGCTCTATCGTTTACAGTGAGCAGCCGCTTTATAGTCGTCCCATGCATAGAGCGGTGTCAACTAGAGCAAGCAGTAAATAGTACGGAAAATATAGCGTGTTATAATGAGAAAATAAGAAGACAGAACGGTTGTTTACTGGAATCGATTTAACGCTCTATGCGGATGGTGACTTCAGAGGTAACCACTGAGTATGGTAAAAATTTCTGAAAGTTTAAGTGAATCCTGACTTCGTATAAACTGTGAATTTATATTGTTATTTCACACAAACTCAAAATGGGCCCAGGAATCATCATATAACTCATAAAAAGTTTGTTGTAAGTTCTTTTTAACAGTTTGCACTCAGTTTGATAAAAGTTCTTCACTCGCAGAACAATAGGTAAGTAAATGTTGTTTTGATGTCGTTACGGTCTGGCTACCCAGTCGAACTCTTCCGCCGCTAGGTCGATAAACACGTATAATTATCGTTAAAAATGCAGGGGCAGCCGAAATTCTAGGAAAGGATATGTGCTCTGGCTAAAAAGTTAGACTGGGTATAGGTGGAATTCTTTCGAAGGAGACAAAAGATAAATTTAATTCAAATTCCGATCTAAATTTCGTATTTTGTTGTGCCTGCACATAAAATTCTAATTTAAGAAACTAAACAAAGCAGTTTCGTTTATGCAGCGTGTCTGGTAACGTAGCGGTGAATTCTGAAATGTGAGAAATTTCTCTACATCCCCGGACGAATAACTACTACTACTTTTACTACTACTACTACTACTACTTCTACTACTACTTCTACTACTACTACTACTACTACTACTATTACTATTACTACTACTGCTACTACTATTACTATTACTACTACTGCTACTACTATTACTATTACTACTACTACTTCTACTACTACAACTACTACTACTAAGTACTCTACTACCACTACTACCACTACTCCCACTACCACCACTACTACCACCACTATTACCACCACTACTACCACCACTACTACCACTACTACTACTACTACAGAGGCCGTATGAATGCCCCGCCGGCTGCCTCAGCGTAACTCGTTACGAGCTTAATTATGTGGGGAGCGCTGAAGGGTAAGTGACATTGCAAGTGAAACTTTGATTAGCATAGTGAAAATACAGAAGAAAACATTCATCATTCAGTGTCAACGAAATATCCATTAAGAGAGCCTTGATCAAATTACTTAATGCCGTCGTAAAATACGATAACATTTATTGCTTTTGGTGGTAGGGGACATAGAGTCCTTTTTATTGCTTTTAAATTTAATAATGCAAGGTGTATAAAAAGTTAAAGCTTCCCACAATATATTTATGTGGGGGCGAGTGCAAGCTTACTGAATAATAATGAAACATTAAGAACTCGTGCGAGTGTCTGGAGATAGCTTACAAAATTTTAATTAATAGATGTTGATCTTTCAGTTCTTTTAGCAGATTTTCTAAGTTTACCTCATTTTATGCGCGGTTAGTAAATAAAATCTTAATAATATAACATGGGGGTGGTGCTCTTGCATCTTTCTAAGTCATATTAATAATCATTTTTTCATTAAACTGGTGCAGGGATACCAAAGCTCTATTTATATCCGAGAGCGTTTGTTTTGATTTCATTTACAATAGTTTGATTGCTGTTTTTACAACTTGTTGCTTGCATGTTGCTAGCCCCAGGAATGGTCAGGGAGTCGTATCATTAATGAGCGTGTAGAGCTTGTCAGTCGTATCATTAACGAGCGTGTAGAACTTGTCAGTCGTATCATTAATGAGCGTGTAGAGCTTGTCAGTCGTATCATTAATCAGCGTGTAGAGCTTGTCAGTCGTATTATTAATCAGCGTGTAAAGCTTGTCACATCGAGAGATTTTCACACTCTACGTGCGGGAAAATGTCCATGCAAAATGAATCGCTCGGGCGAATAGAAATGAAAAAAGCTACCGAAATATTCGTAGGACCTAAACTGAGTAGTTATGTATTCGAAGAGTAATGATAAGTAGTTAAATCAATTGCATAACTTATTTTCAATATAAAAATAAACTAATAAGCTATTGTTAATTGCCAATATGATATTAAACAATAAACTAACTGAAATATTTTTTGTGCATCTAGTGAAACACAAAGCAACTACAATACTCTGACTATCACAAGTTCACATTTTAATTTTTGTTGTCTAGTCGATTGCATATAATTATTTTAAGCTCCTACTAATTTTACTAACTGAAAAAACGAAAGGTATATACTTCGTATGTGACCAACTTTGGAATAAACTATTCATTATTAGCTAATGCAATTGTTTTGTCTACTAGAAATTTGCTGCCAGATGAAGAAAAAATAAGACCAAGGTTATATGTTGACCCTTTTCCTATCAATTGAAAACGGAATAAAAAATTTTTAAGGAATGAAATTTTGACTAAACTTTTGCCTCCGGAGAATTAAATTCTATGAGCATAAATAACCCTGCTTTTACGACGTAGATTGGCGTTTATTAGAATATTAGAGCATCAATCTCCGTAATTCGAAAGTTTCGATGGCTTAGTATTTTGCAACATTCATACTTCATTAACGATGTAACGTTGGAAATCGATTTAAAATGAAAGAAGTTCACAACTAAAGTCCTTCATCTAACTTCTGTAGCATGAGAGTGTGGAGCTTGGTCATAAAACTCAATTCCAAGTACATGTTTACTGAGTTTATCTTGGTTTTCTGCTTACACTACTTACAAAAGAGAGTTTACCAGTTTACAAGTCGTTCAAGGACGGCTCTTCTCAAAATGGCTGAAACTTATATGCTTCAAAAAATTCCACTTTCCTCGATTGTTGAAGTTTCTTTCATAATTAAAAGCCTCAGAGCTTATTTTTCCACGGAATCAAAATTGCGACTTGCTCACATGGCCCTGTTTTTAAAAGTTCTCCACGCTTACATTTTGTTAACACTAGGTTCAATTTGATGGTTAATTTTGTTCATTCGTCAGGCTGCAGGAAGAGAGATTGACAATTCTTCTAAATGACAACTTTTCCCAAAGTGTATGAGATTATTTCGAACAATATATGAAAGGCTTCCGTCGAGTCAAGACCATCAAGCTCACATCGATAATAATAAAGAAATTCGTGATAACCAAGGTATCAGTAATAATGATAACATCTATAATAATTGTTTCTTTTCAGAGTTACCTCTTCCGTAATTATATTAAAAGAGGCAATTTACTGGACGGTAACATCAGTATTAACATTAATATCACATGTTTAGATGCTCCCAGTGGTACCTTCATTGACTTGAACCATTGATATGCATGTCTTTACTTCATTTTCCGATCGAAATTCGCTCGATTACGACTATGCTTTTCAATTGACCAGCACTTTTGTGCATTGATGAGATTATGCCAGTAGAAGCAGCGCAATTTTTTCGAGAATACTCGTCGTATCAGATTTAAATATACAATGAAAAAAGTACAGCGAAATAACAAACATTGAGTTCTCGGTAATTTTTCGTGGTATCCTGATTTTTTTTAGCTACACAATGAGGGCAAGCGGGTGGTGACTGAATTTTGTAGCTTGTGGAAGCGAACTCGGCCACAATTATCACCCGCTTATTCAATGCCTTAATTCTAATTAATCTGATGAAAAAATTTCGCAGCTGCAGAATTATCGGGAGTGGTATTTTTTTCGAGAAGCTTTTCTTGACTTAAGCTACTTCTACCAAGCAATGCTCACCATTGTTTATTCTGAGTTTTGCTCACTGAAAATTGTTCTACTTATATATGACTAAATTTCAAAGTTTTATCAAGCACCTAACTCGCCTTGTTCACAGTTTTAGCACTCTCTTTTTAAGAAGTTGATCGCGATTCTACACCAAAGGTCATTCCTCATAGAACGAATTACCCAAAGACAGCATCAATTGGGAGAGAGCAAGGTTTCCCTCTTCACGCAGTGCACGTACGGAATTCCAATTCCTTTCCAAGTCAGGTATCTGATTGTGGGCTCAACAGAAGGGGCATCGGAAACCGCTTTCCGGAATGCAAAGATCGTGACGGTCAAGTATGCGCCCAAGGAAATCATGACGTGCCAGAGGCTGTGTAGGCCTGGTATGAACAACTTACGACACAGACCGCACAGGAAAATGTCTCCCATCCAAGCCAACATCGCTACTGAGAGCAGGGCGACCGTTATTTTCGTGATGTGAATCGTGTCTGGGTTCTTGTACTTGGCTATTTCGATAACGTGGATGAAAAGAATCGGTAAACTTAAACTCATGAGGATGAAGCCGTTGAGGTACGGAAACGTATACCAGAACACTGTGAGAATAATGCAGATCGATGTGGAAAGAATATGAGCGTGATAGCCGAAATAGAACCTAGGACGATGCTGATTAGGTAAGAGAAAAGAATATCCCATGAAGAGCGACCAAGCGATTCCAATTTCATCGAAAAACTGAGCCAGCAGAGAGAGAGTTGAGTGAACGTACATACTAGAGACGCCTATGCCGATCATGAAGAACATTTGGATGTAAGCACCTTTAGAGACTAGGGTAGAGAACGAATCCCACACGTTGGCGATGAGGCACGTTGCTGGTAGGAATATCATGGGAAGGCTTGAGAAGGTGTTGCCGAACTCGGCTATTGCAGCTGTTACGACGTAATTCTTCTCACACCAGTCCACTGGAGACGATTCTCTGGCGACCCAGTGCTCGATCAAAGCGCTCTGCAAAATGCGTAGAGGAGGTTATGCGAGAGCGATCGGTTTGAAAGCTTGTTTGTGCATTTTATGAAATGGAGACCCCGTTAAAATCGTTCAATAGACGGGAGTTATGCGGGTCGGAAAATATTTTCTGTTAAAAACGGAGGTACGAGTGCTCCTCGACCATGTATCTAATTACAGTTGCACCGAATGTAAACATTAGGACTGTATTTTAATATCGAAAGCTGCAGCAAAATGATTTTTGAAAGCTATTCATTTTACGTTTAGGTGTATTGACTCATCATGCCACTGTGTGCAATATCTGCAAAGTGGCCAAAGATTTTCCTGTTGGTGGGCGAATTTTTGTTCTCAGGTCATAACAATTTGTTGAGCGCTGTAACTTTAACTTATGCTCGCATGCTGAGTCAAACTCGTACATATTTTTTTTTGGTGCCTGACTATTCTTCAATAATGAACAAAAAGCCAGGTAATAAGAAGTCAGTAGTAAATGATTTGCGAATGAGCGAGATAGTCATTTTCAACGACGTCATCGAGGTAGTAAAAGATCGCTACTTGAAAGTGCCTTCGATTCGTAAAAAGTTTCAATGTTCTCTCTATGTACAGTCTTCAGACGAATTAATTACTGAAAAAAGGCAAAAAACAATGAATATTCATTGAAAGCTTTTCTTTTTTGAAGAGAAGCATCGCCAGAGCCTCTAACGCTAAATTCACAAGCAGGAATATTTTTTAACAGGAATATTTTCATGGAATGGGGCTCATTAATTGTAGGAAATTGTGAAACATAAAATTAATGTACATACGTTGAAGCGTATGTTTTAGATTGAATTTGTCCTAGTTATTTTGCAAATAAGATAGTAACTCACCCGAATAATCATGCTTGTCGTCCTGTGCCTCTCTAAAATTTTCAATGGCATGAGGTGGGAGCTACTGAATATTTTTCGTCATAGTCTTTCTCGCTGCATGCTGCTCATTTTGTCACTAAGCAACTCTCGCTGTTAAAAATATTGCGAAGCTTTCAAAGTTCTCGGACATTAAAGAATACTTTAATTAATGGAAGACCTGTGAGAAGTAAAATTTCACGTAATATTGTAAATAGATAATAAAAGTGCGTATGTCTTTTAATTAGATGCTTAAAGGTAAGAGATATTGGTTCCATAGCAAAATATACTGCCGAGCTTCAAATGGAGAAACGTGACTTATTGGGATTGTGTTCACGTTGGTATTTACGCATCTTATTTGCCTGAATATTTCTGAGCGCAGAGTTTAGGTCAGTACTAATAATTTTACAATCTTTTACTGAACTAAGTCATGATTTTTTACTATTGAACTTGTTGGGAGGAGCGGAAGTGCACAGGTAGGAAGCCCTGTTACGTTCATTCAAATATCCGACTAAAATATCTGACTTTCGGGCGGCCAAAATTAGAGATAACTAGACCACCTGTAACCGGTTGGATCACTATTTTAATGTCCCGTTTGAGCCTCTTAGAATTCTTTTCATTTAATTTCTATTTCCTAACAAATTATCACAGCCGAAGAACATAATTCATTTACTTTAGTCCCAATTAGCTGTAACTTTGATGCGATGGGAAAACGCTCAGTTAATTACTGAGAGATCGGTTCTGAATTTCTATCCTACGTTTTTACTGAAGAGTGTGCAGTGAGTGCAAACAAGGGAGATAACAAGCAAGATGATTGGAACTTTATTATCTACATGGACGGATGGAGTACAGAGGCTCCGCCAACAAAATGGGTTTTCACCTGGATGGCTACAACTGCATTGTGTCTGATGGGATAATACCACAGGTTTTGTATAAAATTTTACGTAAGCGCTGGCTAGAGTGACTGCAGGGATGACCTGACACTGAATAGAAAGCTATAAAAACCCGATAAATACGAAGCCTACGCATCGTAAGTTGTGGAAGGCGTCGCTGCTTCCATGAATTCTTGGCATAATCTTATCTTACTCGCGGTCCATTGAGGATTATATATATGTGTGCATATACTACATTCATGTGGGATATCATCGGATGCCTATCATAGGTTAGGGACAAGACTGAGCGAGAGCTAACGATATTGAAACGTCACTTTAAAGCGCGTCTCCTGGCCATCGTGAATGAATGGATACCGTTTTATCGTTTGGTTAATGCTGTTGAAAGTTACATTTGTTTATTGAAACATGTCATATTTTTAGAAGTATTTCACTTGACGCCATATACGACCCAACTCAGGAGCAGCAACTCTAGCCTAGTCAGGGCCTACCAGCTCACGATAACAGGCATTTGACTCCCTTCCCCAACGGCCACTTTCTTGAACCGTCAGAATAACCCGAACAGATGGGTATTTTCATCGTATCATAGGAACGGCAGACCACAATTCTGCATGAGCATACCTACCCAGTCTAACTTTTTGGCCGCCCTGTCGATAAAAACAATCCGGCGGTGATATCTGCGCTCGGGGGACCAAAATTCTGGGTAATTTTAGATGCCCCGGCGAGAGAGCAAGACAGTCGAACTGGAGGATCAGCTGCAACGTGACGCAGTGCCATGCATCGATCCGCCCAGGGCACCAGCGCGGGCACCAGGCTACTGACGTGCTTTGGCGAATCGAACCTTAACTTCCTCGTATTATTGATATTTTTTCAAGTGACCTTCTGAGGTCGACGATAAAATATAACCCATACCTCGTTAATGTGTTGATTGTGAGAACAAAACGTTGGTCAATGTGTATGTATCCTATCCCATGACTTAAATAACTTCACAAGCTTAGTTCGAGCTAAATAATAATTTTTGTAGCGGTGTTGCAGACTCTTCGCGGTTTATTAAAGGACAACTTACGTCCCTTACGTCCGTGATTAATTGATCAAGAATGTTGTTAACATCTAACTTATTTGAATGCGCTTTCAAGCTTGTACTTTTCCCTCATTGAATTAATATGACGTACATGTTTTTGGATCGAGGGCAGACCAGTACAAAAAATAGGAGTGTATCGTTTTATTAATATTTTTAATATCCTTCTTGAGAACATTTCCCTAAAATAGTTTAGGCTTCTCTAAGCGTCTTTGCGAGAGCAGTCATAAGAGATTGATTTTTACTTCAAGGCTCAAATTTCGGAATTTTTCTTCTTGTTACCAGTCTCAAAAAAGCCTAGCCAGGTGTTGAGGCTTCTTATCGTTCTCAAGTACTTGAAAATTTTACCGTTAACTTCCCCGGCTAAAATACACGATCTTCAAACTAGGTATCCAGTGCTCATGAACATTTAGAAATTAATTAATAATCACGCGTGTCGAAAGCTTCTGCAGTATTTGAGCTGTCCCTGACCCAAGTACTCGTAAATTTCTGTAATACCCTAAACAAAACCGGCATAATTTTGCTTTGACAGAGAATTGCACGATAACAGCTCCTCCTAAAGTAAAATGAATCGTATGTTGCTCGCAAACAATGTTAACGACTTTTATTCAACTCGTGCACTAAATACCAATCTTCATACGACTGCAACCAGGCGATTTCGACCTTGAAATAAACCAGAAACACTCGGTTTCTGAACTGCAGATCTCAAGCCCACACTTCAATTCAACACCAGTACTTTTGTTTCAACACTTCACTTTTGCAATATAGTCTACTACACACGATCAAAGTTCTTCCTTCATTTTTCAAGTCCTTAATTTCCCAAATGAGGCCCAAAAGCCGGTTTATGTAACAGAAACTTGAATGTTTGCGGTGCAAGAGGCTCCTTCTGACCGACTGCAGCGCGGTTCTGGGGGCAGGCGGCCGGAGTGCCATCGATTCTTCTTTGTCTGGAACTGCATCAGAAACTTTCTTCGGGGGGGACTGTGGTAAAATAATCTCTTTCAGCCACGAACCACTTAGCGACTCCCCTCAGTACAGGGCTTCTTAACGAGGGGTGTCCGCACCCTCTAGGGGTGCGGGATAGCACATTGGAGGGGTGCGAGAAGCATGGGGCATATTCTGATTCTAAAATGAGATGTTTCCTTTTCTTGAACGAGTTTTGAATGAATTCAACTCCGTTGTCCCAACGGGTACGAGGTTAAATTTATAAAGGTGTTAAGGTGCAGCAATGTTTCCACGAAGTGAGCGCAAAACACGCTCTGGATCCCTGACTACGTCCAAGCGCCAAGACTACATTCTTCACTTTTTTACAGCCAGACATGAGTGAATCATTAGACTTCACTTTACAGAAAGAAGAAATCAAACGTGATTCTAAATTTAGAACTTTAATATCCCAAGAGGCTTCTGACTGAAGGAATGCACATAGGTTGAAATTATGTCGCATTGTACTCATGAATAATCTCACTGTACCTAATTGGCTGGGTAGATGTATCTGTTGGTTACTAATGATTTTCAGTCTTATAACGTATATAGGACTGTATAGCGTCGACTGTAAGACTGTATCTTACAATATAGCGTCAAATCAGAATTTTAATCCGTAATACTTTTTCGCCTCTTCGATTAATGACCTTAACGTTTAGGTACTTGAATAAAAAAAAATAAGTTCACTAACGTCAGAGTTAATCTTAGCTCAGAGGTAGACGAGCAATTAGCTAATTAAATTTCATGTTTTCAACTTGGCTCTGTTTTCTCGTGGAACTCTCATTACTCTAAGAGCAAATTTATTGAGTCAAAGAAATCGGTCTAAGTAATGCTGCAAAAAAAAAAATCGGTGGTACCTAGTACTCTAAAAAGCAGTGTAATTGAAAAGGAGAATAAACCCTTTCATTGACAAATTCAAAATTGTTCTCATTGAGGCTCGATTAGTTTTTATTCGATTGAGAAATTCTCTATCACTTAATCAATAAAAAACATTTCGAATATCAAAGTCGATTAAAAGCTTTACTAGAATTTAAATTCGTTAAGTTTAGTATAGCACACGCCGTCTTACTATGGACCATATACGAAACAAGATTATTAAGAATAAATCCACGGAGATTGGGCCACGCATTTCAGTTACTTCTGCCTAATTCCTGAATGCGGTACAACAGTTGTTCTGCACTCAGTTTATGACTGTATTGTACGTGAGAAGCCAGTTATTTAAGCGTGAAAGCATGGAATAGTAACATGAGACTTTAAAGAGCGAAAAATTGATTAATTTTCAGTTTAGGTTGGGAGGAAGTAATGTTACACATTTTTTTTCTAGACGGCTCGAAGACTATCAACCGTAAAGAATTGAAATTAATATGATTTGTTCAAAAAGTTCAAGTACATCCACCAGTTTCTAGCGATTTATTTGATGCCAGGTAGTTCAGACACAACGGAGTTCACTGAGGGTGTATATTTTTATCAATGCGTACAAACAAAGGATTTCTGCTCTTTCTTCTACTAGAATTGTCTTTTAAATGAGAGATGACCACAAAATATTACCTACTCATTAATATAATCAGGACTCACAATAAATCTTTCCTAAATCAGTCTTTCGATAATATTTCTTTTGAAGCTCTTCCGATATAAATTGAAAGACTAGTTGTTCCAGTACTCGTTGTTCATGTGCGAGGGCTCGCGGTTTAGTGTACGCTGTGCATCAGAGTGTTTGAATAGCAAGATATGGGCGAGAGCTGAGTAGGCAAATCTGGCTTGATACTCGTATATTTATCTATGATTTGCTTCTGTGATATCAACGGGTTCGAAAACTAAAAATTTTGTGGGTAATTTATATGTCACATGAATTCGTAAAAATTTTTAGCCCATCTTGTTCGGGCAAACCAATGAAGAACTATCATTTGCCCCGCAAATAACCGTTCATCAATCATGCAACCTAGTAAGGAAAAGTTGCAATCTCAGAAGTTTTTGTTAACGTAAATTACACTTCTTATTGTTATGTTCAAAAACTCTGAAAAAGGCGTTTCATTCCGTTAATTTTGATGAAAAATAGTGAAATCATTACAAAATTTTGAAACTATTAATGCAAATGAATGTGAATTATTACAGTCAATTAAAGTGATTCAGAAAACCATGAGCTAATATTAAAAATATATATTTTACGTAAAATTTCACTCAACGGTTATTTCTTTGTATCAGGGGCAAACTTAGAATGCAATGCTATAACTACTGAACCCATTTTAAAATTATGATTGCAATCAATGATCACTTGCTTTAGTTGGTCTCTAATTGTTTACTTAGAAACAATTAAAGAATAAGATATCATAAGTCCAGAAATTATTTCGTTGTATATAACAATCAACACACACTTTCATACTTTTAAATTATGAACAGTTAAGAATTATACAGAAGGATATGTTCAACACTTCAGAGCCAGTTTGAAGAATAGGCTGCTACCGAAGTAAATATTTAGCGTTTACCGGTGCAAACAAGAATACTTCGATCTCAACAGTAATAGAAATTTGCTCAAGGATTCGGCATTACATGTAATATAGCGTAATTTTCGATTTATCCATGCTGTTGTTCATTCCATTATACGTTCAAACTTTTTAAAACTATTTTGAGGTCAGTAAGATTACTTTGGAGAAGGTATGCATAAGTTATTTCATTGGTTATTTAATTGCCTATTTTGAATTGATATGCTATTTACTAAGGGCAATTTTCACAGAATCAATGGCCGTAGAATAGGACCTAGCTCTCCACATCTCAGCCAAATTTTATTTTCTCAATGACGGCGATTTTCGTCTATCATCGCTTGTTTTTAGAAACTTCACCGTCGTTTTTCGTGTGTTTTTGCAATTTTCTATAGAAATGCTCGGTGATTTAAGTTCATTTAGTCATGAAGGACGACAGGGATAAGATATTAGAATGATTGGTGCTCAGCAGGGCTCGTGCGGCTGAAAATATCACTTCAACAAATCTTTTCAGAGCAAACCAGAGAAATGGTCTCTGTATGATGTCAGTAATTTAATTTGTGCACTTTTTAGGGCGAAAGTGTTCCGGTACTAAAATATCTATTCCTATGTATGGATGAATATACACTCTACTCACTCGTAGATTTTAAAATGTTCGGTGAGGCGGTTTTTACGCGCTAAATTTCCGGGCCTTGATCTTATTTGTAATCTAAAGAAAAAAGCTTTCTCTGAGTTCCCGCAAAGTAATGGTTCCTTCGTACCGTACTATGAAACCCTGAAAAACAAGCAGGAATGAAAATGAAGCATTGACTTCCGATTTCGGCAGAGTCTGGAAGAGCCGTTCTGTATAATTCGTTAATGATACACACGTACGAGTATATGACTGTTTCATGTAAAGCTCCTTCTCGTGGATTATGTTCTTTATTAAGCAGCAGCATTCAAAACTTTACCTCAACGGCAAGAATTAAGGATTTTTTCCATCCTTCTGTCGTAGGTGGACTCGGTACCTCGGAGTATTTTGCAGATATATTAAAATCCTTCAGGAATATTAAATGGGAGGAAATTTCCAGATAGATTAAAGCCCTTAAAGAATATTTAATAGGAGGAAATTTTTATCCCCTTGAAGGAGAATTTCGCTGCATGGGAACGCAGTTCCACACCAGAGTCCGGCCACAACGCAGAGCTGTACCAGACTGCCATTTTAGTCTAGCGCGGCTAGTAAATTCTCAACTCCAGCCAATGATTTCAGCGATACAAGTCCAACAGAGCACCAGAAAGTGCTGCATTTTGTATCGCGGTACATGAAATTATTCGAAATAAATCTAGACTGGATTTTTTTTCCCTCGGAAGCTAGGCAGCTCATTAAGCCAACGAAACTTTGGAGTATTTGATGATCGTTGCTTGAGCAATTTCATTTAACGGCTGCAGCATATGTGTATTATTCGGAATTTAAAGAGAGTAACAAGACACTCTCGAAAGATCTTCCATTTTTTTAGGTATAGATTTGTATGAGCAGTTTTTTAATTGCTTCGGCTAATTTCCACAGCTGCGTTGCTGGAGGCTGCATTAAAATAAGCAATTAGGTTGCAGATTGGATTTCGCAGATGATCCAGAGACCTGTCAAAAATAAGACCCTCTAAGCAATTGATTTATTTGAGCAATAATGAACGACTTTAATTTGTTCAACTTGACAGTGCATTAAATAGAGGATTCAACCGTACGTATTCCGATTTTGCTTGCTTTCGTACACTTCGTTCGTATTAGAAGGGACGTTTCATATAAGATTGCAATCGCATTATTTTCATATTGTTTTATGGTCACGAAGGTATCTTGTAACGCTAATGCTATGGTTCACCTTGTTACCATGTTCTGAGAAGCCTTAACACATTCTACTGTATTCCCACAAATTCCATATATGCTGCTTCCTTTTTACAAGGGCCAACTAAAATCTCATTATGCCAGCAGTAACCAATGTTTCATAGGAAATAATGAGCCGGGCTTTTCATACACCGGAAACTCATCATCATTTCAACGAAAAACCTTCGTGTAGAATTCAGAGCTGAACGCTCTATCGCTTGGTGAGAGAAGAATGCTCATCTTCCACAACGCAGCTCGTGAATGAATTTTTTTTTGCAGAAAACGAAGCCCGGCAGAATCGTCCTTGGTTCAACGACCCATAATTTTTGAGATGAAAAATGAAGTTCCGCCTTTAATAGAGCTTAGAGCAATGAACAGCATCAGGGCCGAGGATCACGCTGTTGTTACGAGGCCTTTCTTCGCTGAAACTGATCGATGAACCTTTTTCTTAGAGCTTCATTTTCGGGCCAACGGCCAACTTCCCATACTTCCGTCCTGCAATACCCTTGGTGAGGCAGCTATTTTTCCAGGAGTGGAGGACGTTATGATGTACTGTTGTTTCGTTCAAGAAGAGCGGGAAAATGTTGTCGGTGTTAGTTTTGTGTTTTCGTTTTTGGGTGTGGAAATATAAATGAGGATGAATTCGATTTGATATTTCGTTCTTTATTTCAACAATGCGTGTGTGGTTGTAATCGAGTGGAAATAACCCATTCTCACTAAATCTAGCATGTATTCATGTACTTGTAATATCATACATCTTTGAGAAGAAAAGTTTCAAGTGTTTATCGTTCTCGAAGTCTTATTGTTTTTAACCAGAAGCTCAAAAAATTCGGATCCCCTTCCTTCTACTTGTGAGCTCAGAGTTGGGCTGCCGCTAGATATCTAAGTGCGTAGCTTTGTGTGTGGCTTGAACGTTCAGGTTAAAGCACTGCGCCTCCGACCTCATGGACAATTGAAATGTGCTGACAGCAGTGAAAGTTTAGACTAATTGTTTCGTGCATTGACCAACTTTACGTAAACGATTTTTCCTGCGAACCCAATTCTGAGACGAAAGTTTTTGATGATGAAAGCTAACTGTTACATCAATTAAAATTTTTTAGGGATTTATTCGAGGCTTTAAAGGATAAAAACATAAAAATGATTTTTATGAACACAATTGCTGGTATTTCAACACGTCTCTGCTTCATTATTTGTTTTCTAAGTATGTTTCCCGAAGAGCTTCATTACTACTTTGAAGCCGTTTTGGTTTGGCTTGTCCGGCTGAGACAGACGTGAATCTGGAGTTTAAGTAGCTGTACATTTTTTATTTCTAAGTTTAATGGAAAAAAATGTCAATGTACGAGTATTATGCAAGCATGAAATTTATTTTCTTTATTTATTATGGATTTTCTTTACGTTGTAGAACAGCAATTTATTTATCTAAGATCTTTTCACAATACTTCGGAACTTAAATGACTTCAACAAACTTGTGTAAGAATATAGGAGGTGTGCTGAAAAAATATCACATATCAGAAAAGTTCGTAATAACTCCACGGTAATGACAACCTGTATCTAAATATCTCATCGTAATTAGGGAGTTTCTTTACAAGGACGTGGGTAAAAATGAACAGAGTAGCTGGCGAGTGAAATAATTCAGATATTTTTAATGACGCCAAAAAAGAGCAGGTATAGAATTCTGTTGCAGAAATGACGGAGGTTGCAGCTGAGGTCGTACGTTGTTAAACTAGAACAACACAGCTTCTACAGTAATATTGGTATGAGTTCTTTTGAAAACAGGTATTTTTCAACAAATTATGCTCGTCAACGTGATCATTTTGTTTGTCGTTCCACATAAAATGTTTCAGAGTAAGATGGGTACAAAGCAGAAGATGTAATTTTTTTCAAATGCGTGGCCATCCGCCGTGATCTGTCATTCATCGTCAACGGATGATTTTTTACCCAGGATGTTTATGGAATTTTAATTGAGTTTATTTATTTCGAGTAATCTTTGATACATATTAAAACTAACAGCATCTTTTGCTTTACTCTATAGATGATTCTGGAATTAACCAGCTCAATTTCGTATTCATGAACATTGCATTAAGATACTATAAATTCACCAACTCAGCTTGCATCGCTTTGAGGCTAATTTATGCAAGATAAATCCTTTTTCCTTAATTTCCTTATTAAGTTTACTTTTTAAATTGACAAAGACAGTCAAATTTTGCCCATGTGCGCACACAAATTATTATTAATAATGCCTGATTTCCAATTAAATTTGCTAGAGACATTTGTTATAGCTCTTCTATTCATATTTAATTACGTATTGTTACCACCATTGTTCTCAGAATTGGATTTAATGTCTTTTTCTCAATTACATCATCCAAACTTTTAGAGCTGCTTTTCCCTGAAGCTTATCGTTGCATTTCACTCATGAAGAAAATAAAGTATAAAATTGAGATACTTAAATATTGGCTGTACTTTCCGTAGAGTTTTTGAACACGTCACAAATTCAGGTAGTTTGTTATGTCCATCCCTCATACTGTTGACTCAGATTCATGAGTTGAGTAGAAGGTATTGAAGTAGAAAGTATTAGTTTCTTGGAATACATACTGAATTTCATGGTAAGTACGAGTATATTTAAGAAAATATGCAGAGTTCGACTATTTTGATGCAACTGTTAATACTCATATGTTAAGTTTGAGAGTGACACTGACATGTTTTACTGAGTTAGTTTAGTATTTGATATGATTTACTTAGTATTAATTAATCTTTGATGATGATGGTATATCAGGTTCTAGGACGTAAAATGAGGTTGATCTTCGTTTTTGCGTAAAATCAGATATTAACAACAACAACAAGAAAAACGAGTTCAAATCATCCCATATTGAAACAAGAACAATGAAACTCTTTGTTTATTTTTGTATGGAATGTAGATGTCCATTTGAATTTTTTTGTCGCAGGGGCTCTATTTCATGTCCGCTTTGAAGCAGCAGAGATCAGATATATGCTAATCGATCTTTTTTCTCCATTGTGATGCGCGCTCACCGGGCGGAATTCTCTTCTCAGTAATGGACGAGTAAACCCACAGTCGCTGAGGCGCCCTGGGGCACCACCGGCTCGCGTAAAGTTGCTGAGGTGTGTGTGATGTTGGAGGAATTTGTAGCTGGGGACAATCGTCGGAAAATGACTCATTTCAAACGGCATTGTTGAAGTGATGATGTAATTCATTTATGCAACAGCTGTTTCTGTTGTATATGAAATTGTCTTGTCATCGAAAGATAGAATTATTTCTATCCTGACGCTTTCAACTAATGTTTATCGAAATGGGACCCGTGTTTAAATGATCATGAACATTTAAGGTGCCTTTTATACGAACCATTATATAATAGGCTGGTATAAATGTCGCATGCACGTCTTGAGTGAATTTATTTATCAATTTTTTAGATTGTACCATCATCTTTTTGACAACAGCTGGCCACATACATGAATATCGGTCATTTGAGGTTGCTTACAGCGACGTAGATACAGTCGCCCCTTCGCATAAAACGCTTGATCGGCTCTAGTAAAGAATTGCTCTATCTTTTTCTTTATTTCTTCTAATACGCTCTATTTAACAC
>VOMN01051120.1:0-35135 GCA_014899125.1 Orchestia grillus | reverse complement strand
TGAGAAACACGATCATCACCGTGAGAAACACGATCATCACCGTGGACAACACGATCATCACCGTGGGGAACACGATCATAACCGTGGAGAACACGAAAATAATTGAGTTCGTATTCGACAGAAATGGTACCTAAGACTGCTATAATCTTATAGGAACAAAATAGCACGCACAAGACGATGGAGAAGCAAAACCACGATTATTTTGTGGCACACGACCATAGCGAAGAGCGTCAGTTCAGATCATGCACACGAGTGAGACACAAGGGCTACTACACACTCAGTACAAGTTGAGTTTGCACCAATACTCTCCCAGTAAATTCCTCAGGCAGTGCAACAAATATTGGTTTGCTGCAGTGTCTGATGGTGAATAATTCTGATGATAAATAAGTGAATAATTATCTGTTGCCCGAAGAATATCGTTTTATAGGCTATAACGTGAATTTCACCAAATATACTGGTGGACCGAGTATTTGTGACAGCTAAATTACGAATTTTCACTCACATTCAAAATGTAACCTATTGGGTAGAGTATTTCGTAAAATTGTTTCAACCAAAAAACCGAAGTGGAGAGATCAGGCATAGACCTCCAAACCGTCATGCTCGAAATAAAGTTCATAACCAAGCACGAACACGCAACATTGGCCCGGGCTTCAGTAACACTTCCATTGACATAGATGCTCACAAGGCCAATATTGGAGTCATCGTATCGCCTTTGACATTATTGAAATCTGAAGCCACGTTAATCGCAAGAGTATAACGAAGCCGAACAAAGCCCACACAGTGTTCACTCGAACCACTAGCGTGGACTTTCTCTACACGCAACATCTCAACTAGTAGAATATAAAAACGAAATTTCATGAAAAATACGACCATTTCTTCCACTTACTCGTTGGAAAATGAAATAAAAATATTTATAAAGGAAATTTACTAATGAGCCCAAAGAACGAGTCATCAGATATGGAGTCAACAGCTCCTATCATCAAATTACTCCGCTCCGGAAATCGGCCTGGAGTGATTAGCAAATGGACGCACGAACGAAATAGATTTCGTTGTCATTCATTCCTCGTGGTACCTCAGAATTTTGTGTCGCAACACACTATAAATTAGCATTGAAACTTATACTTTCAACTACTTACGCAAGTACTTTAAATGATTCCGCACTCTACTACTCATAAAAACTAACGCATATAGTTGAAAAAGTTTTATTCACCAAAACGACCTCACCCCGAAAAAAAATTTTTTAACGATCATTAAATCTGACACTGCCCCCCGAAAAGAAATTACCAAAAGAAAAGTCAAACACCTCTCAGCGAGGGAAATGGGGAAGTCCAAAAAATTATTTGAATCCTTAATATTTCCCGGAAATGAGAACCACTGTATCTGCGGCGGGCAGCTTCGGCCGACGGAATAAATCAAGCAGCCTTTCAGGTCAATGACTCGGACGCAATAGCTGCAGCGTCCAGGGTAAATTCAGGAATGTTAACTTCTCGAAAAGCATAAAATAAGTTACACCAACCGAACACAGCCACGGTTCTTCAGATTTCCGATACTGAAATGCGCTCGGCGTCGCAATCATTCAGCAGACGGGAAGATTTCGGTCTCCAGGAGTATGGGTAACAGGCAACAAAAGGAAAAGGGTAGAAGCAGGAGAAGCATCGAGGCGATTCAAACACCATATCTAGAGGACTGAAAAAGGAATTTAAATGGTGCATTACCGTATCAGTAGGGCCGGTTATTTGGATATCGAGCAACAATGATTAATTTACTGGAAGAGGCAAAACTTAATGAACGAAGGGTTGCAATAAATCTAAAGGAACCCAAGATAGAACAAAAACATAAAGGAACCAGTAGGCCAGACTTGTACATAAGTTACCACTCTTGAAACGCACCTCAGAAGTAATTCCTTAACACTCTCCTCTTTAATGTCTTCAGAAGTGTTATCGTCTTTGGATCTCCAGAGGTCAGTCTCGTCGGCAGTCTCTCCAGGTCTGGAGGCGAGGTCAGCGTCGCTGTCGAGGTAGCCCTGGCTCCCACGGGCGGGAGGGTGACCAGTAAGGGCTCGAGTGTACACTCGGCCATGCACGGGGCAGTGTCCTAGGAGGGAGGAAGCGCTTCCTGACGAGGGATTACAGGCACAGTCCGGAGGACAAGGCGAGGAGGAAGTAGCTCCTAGTGGCAGTGGCGGTGGCAAAGGCGAAGCGAAATACTGCTGCTGTCCAGGCGTACCTGGGGTCGCGGAAAGCAGCACGCACGAGTACGGACTTCTGAGTGGTGGAGGCGAGGCATGACGGGCTGCGTGACGGCCCACTTCCAGAGACGAGTCCGAAATTCGAAGGTGAGCGCCTCTCAGTCGAGGGAAATCACCGGCTGCTGCGGCAGAGGCCAACCTGGGAAGGGATTGTCGGGGCGAGGTTTGCCGGGGCAGGGCGTGGCGAGGCGACAGTGATGCCGGCAGAGTTGCTGCTCTAAAATCCGTGGCGGCGGCGTTCAAAAACTGGGGATGGGCGGCGACATTGAGAGCTGCCAGGTTGGAATAGTTCGACAAATTCGAGTACTCAGACGGCAGATTAGCTGGCAGTGTTGCCGAACGAGCACGCGGATCGAAAAAGAGATCCCCATGTAATGATACTGGCGGTGGAGGAGGAGGAGGCGGCGGAGGTGGAGGGGGAGGAGGTAACGTTTGCTGGTCGTTGATTGAATCTTGAGGAGCTTGGTGCTGCTCAGCTCGATCGGAAACTTGTAGGCGTGACACTCCCGGGAGGTTTTCATTCGAAAATGTTACTTGTTGATAGTTTTCTCGCGAGGCACCGTGCTCCGTTAGCAGGTTGATTTGTTGTTGAGAGCGCGATTGTTGTTGCAGGAGGTCATGTTGTATTTGCATGTAATCGCGATGCAAAAGAAGGTCCCGAGGAAGATCGTGGAATTGTTCATGATATTGGTCGGGATCATGGTCATGATACGAATGGCGGTAACGTTGTGAGGCAGACCCAGGAGTGGATGGCGTGTGAGGCATTGAGGAGTCGGTGGTCCTCGAAGTCGAGGGAGTTCGGGAAGGTGTGCGGGAAGGGTTCGATCTCAGAGAAGAAGTGGTTGTAGTTCGCGTCGAAATAGATCGAGATGACAAAGTTCTCGGTGCCGGAGTTGGTCGCAGTTTTCGGCCAGAGATAGAACCAGAGTGAAGACGATGGTTATCGAAAGGGTATCGTTGAAGATTGTTATGGTCGGAGAGAAGTGCGGGGTCGGAGTGTGATCGGTAGCGAGGTGGTGGAGCGATGATACAATGAGCCAAATCGAGCGAATGGATAGCGGCATGTAAGGAGGAGGAGGAAAGCAAAGTTTAATACCATGGGTAGAAAACGAACTGGGGGCGCACAGATTTTAGATCCAACGATATGCTTTCTCTCAAGGTCCAGTTTTCCGCTACCACAGAGAAGCTGTAACGTTATAAGCAAAATGAAATTGAACACTTTGGGTTTAGCGAGTGCGTCTCACATCAGAAGCTGAGAGATTTCTTCGCACTTAAAACTTTTCACGAGAAATCATAGAAGTCATGCTCTTGGAAGAGGATAATTACTCCGAAACTTTTAAATTAATTTTTGGGATGGGACGGATTGAGTGAGAATATGTAGTCATAATAAAAAGTAGTATTGGTAAGCTCACGAACGCTTTCGGCAACTAAGAACTACATCGTGCCTAAAAGTTATTTTTTGTACTCACTATCATATTTAAGTCATGATCACGGCCGCTACACGGGAGGAAAGTCAAGGTAAGCATCTCACAAGGCAGTCACAGAGAAGCAAATGTGAAATTCTAGCCTAGCGAACACCAGAAAGCCTGTTTTTTCTACACTTATAGACTGACAGCAGTCAATCGCAGAACTTTAAAAATACTAGAAAACACAAATCAAACTCATACGATTAACTCATTCACTTAAAGTTAGATTAAAAAGTCGGTATCGTCGGTGCCCGGATTCATAAGAACTAAGGCTTAAGTATACATAAGATGTCAGGTATGTAGCTGACTGGTTGAAACGTAGAATATGCTACTACATGAATGAACGCATGATTCGGTGCAAAACCAGAGCTCTACAACAAAACTCAGTAGTAAACTTGAAGTAAAACACTCCAAATAGAGGATGATAACAAGCAAATGCAAAACTGAAGAAAGAGAAGATTAAAGTAAAATGAGCCAACTCAGCCAACATGAAACATTCAACGCAGTAAATTACTGTGTTTCTTTTTCCAGGCTTATCTACAGTCACAAATAATGCATCAGAGCATGCTCAAAACGTACGCATAAGAAAGAATACAGTACCGAACCATGGGACATTTTCTCAGCAAGTAAACATCCACTTTTCGTTGCAAACTTAAGCCCCCGAACAACGAACCTGAGGTCTTGAACACACTAAGAGCGCAAACACATCGACATCCACAAGCTCATGGAACACAAAGCCCTGATACCAATGCAACGGCACAAGGCTACTGGAGACACATCTTTGTCTAGCCCGTTTACCGTACTAACAATATATATATGCGGGTACATATATATACATATATATATAATACACTTTACACTACACTTTATCAACTAGCCCAAGTTAAATAGAACCTAATTGGACAGTCCAAATGAAAGGTTTTAGAGCTCTATATCATTTTGTTTGATTTCGAATACCCATGAACCCACGGAGGCAGAAACCGCAGCCTCATATCGCACAACAAAATTTTCCGTACCAAAAGAGAGACAAGTCATCCTCGCATCCATTTTCACCTCAAGAACGTAGATATTTGGCAGTACTGAGTGCAAAAATACACGTTCAATCTCTGTGCAGATGGCAAATAAGCAGAGATGAGATATAGAGTTCAAGACAACTTCAAAAATATTAGACTGAAACATGTAAGGGGTTTAGCACTTTAAAAATAATATTTCTCAACAATGATATTGAATTACAGCAAATGTTAGCCGAGCGGTAAAAGCAGGTGATTCTCTGCCGAACAGTAGAGAGACCAAAGTTTAAGTAATGAGTGGAAAGGCGGTCTCACTAGGAATTAGGAAATTAAACTAAAATGCAAAACGAACTTAACTATTACGTCATTCACGTTTCAATGCAATGTTTCGTGGCCTTATTTTCTGCTCTATTGGTCAAGAAAGAAGATCCAACGTCCAGCTCGAGCGTGATACGGTAAGGCTACTATGTAAAAGATAAGAGCAGCTCCGGGCTGGAGTAGGCGGTATAAACGGATGGCGGCAGGACAAGTCTAAGACAATCTGCCCTGCTTCGATGGACTCGCGAAGCAATCGTCCGTTCTTCATTAACAACACGGAAGCAAATTTCGGAGTAAGCTATACGATAAATCAGGATCTCGGGTATAAGTTCGCTTACGAAAAAGTCAAAGAAATATCAAGTGGAAAAATGTGATGAAAAGGTATCAGAACAATAATGAACCAAAAATCACTTTTTTGACCACAGGCAACTAAATCCATTTTTTAAAATGGATAAAATTCATTTGTACTTCCGTCCGCAGAGAGAAATCAGTTAAAAATTAAAATCCGTCACCCATTTCGAGTGTTAATAGTTTTGTTTGTTTTGCACTCAACCAGCCACATTATCGCCAAGGCGGATCAATGTCCCGACAGAGTCCAGTGCCGTGAAGTAGAGGCAGACGCTCTGGTGGGATGTTCAGGGATGACTAGGCCACACCCGAGTGACAAAAGCGAAGAGGCAAAAGCAAAGAGAAAAATAAAAAGGGAAAATGATACCCACTCATCATTTCAATCATAACCCAGCAATAATCATCGCTCAGCATTTTGCTACGTTCGCGCTTGCTAGCGAAGGTCATTTCTAATGCCACCAGTTCCAATTAAAACAGTAAAGTAATATGAGGTAGTTTTCTGACCAGAAGAAACAAATTGAAAATGGTGTGTTACTCGACTGTTTTCCAAAAATTTTTTGGTCGCAAAAGTTCTCGCAATGCTAACACAAAGCGACAAAGGAGCTCAGAAATTACTCATTTCTGAATGGAAAAGAAACTTATTTATGTACGTAAGTAAGACGAGCTTAGATTTCTCTCGTTCTAGCCTAAAGAAAAAAATTGAAAAGCAAATGCAGAGCGACAAGACTTTGATGGATAATATCAAATGTAATGGATAGTAAAGTGCATGAGTTGACGTCATACGTACACGACACGTACAATTCTACGACACAGCGGAAGAGCGGCTCACCTAAGAAATGTCTGACCTCAAATATAGCCACCGTAGCCCATCGTACGTCTAATTTTTCGATGATGACAAATTTTTGATTGTAAAAATTTTCCGATTGTAAAATATTTTTGATTGTACAAAATTTTTTGATTGTACAAAATTTTTCGATAGTAAATTTTTTTCGATTCTAAAAATTTTTTCGTTAGTGAACATTTTTCGATACTGAATATTTTTTGTCAGTGACCATTTTTGGGTATTGAAGGCGAGCAAATACCAGCAGCGCTATTGAGCTTACTATTACATAGCCACAAGCGCAGGAAAGGCAAGTAATCCTCAGGATGTTAAGAGGCGTAGTATTGGAGCAATACAACTACGGGAGTATTTGTTGATGCAATTTTGAGATTCATCATTAAGTTCACAACGACGTATTTTCCACTCGGTGACATTCCAAACGCCATAATGTAGTATGAGCACATTGAAGTTCGACGCCATTTGCATTTTTTAATCCAAAAACCGCACAGGAGCCACAAGAGACAAGGTTGAATTCAGCAATTGAACTTTTTCTGCCCTTTAACAGCTCTCCACGGCTGAGCACCATAAGCAGCGAGTCCAACCAAGCGATGCATAGAACAAATAGTACAAGATCTGCCTGGCGGGAGCACTGCAGTCCGCCCCATGCGAGAGGGGATCAGTAGCATGGCTAAGTGCAAAACAAGATCTCGTGAGGCATACCGAGATGGCGTAATTTCTGCTCCTTTCTGAGTTTGTGTTCACGGTACATATAATAAGCCATGTTGCGAGCGTAGCATAATCCGTATTAAATGCTATCATACTTCCTAGTTCAGTGATGAAAATAGAAGAATAGCTGCAAATCATGATGTCTTTCAATTTTTTACACGATGCAGGTATTTGGAATTTTTTCCCTGCGTCAACGCTCACACCTCGGTCATCCGTCGCCAGTATCCAAAAAGCTTAGAGAACAAAGATGTTTCGTATTTATTACGAGTTTCAAGTAATTGGCTATTAAAGTCGCTACGAATAACCACGTACAGGAGAAAACTAAAAAGATTCGCACTCGTGTTCGAAAAGAATGAACAGCAATTAGCGCTCAACATAATTAAAGTGGACAGGATAAGTGTCAAACAACACTAGATGGTCCCAAACGAATGACATGGAAAATATAGACAAAAGCTTCACGTTAAGCATCAATCGTCAGTGAATCATAAACGAATCCCTGGTAACTGATTTTTATTCCACCGCCGCCTAATGAACTGAACATTAACACATAACGTACCCAAATTCAAGGCTTCAGAAACCAATGTACAAGAATTAGTTTTGCGTTCCATAAAGTAAAAATATAGAAGGCGAGTCTCGTACAATTAGAAATCAAGAAGTTCTTGATGCAAGATATTCACGTAATTTCCACGAAGAGAAAAGTGATAAAATAAATTCATCTCCCACGGCAGTCCGCTCAGTCAAGCCCGTGACTCCCGACATTTTCTTGCTTTATTCAAGGAAAAAAATCGAAATAAAGAACGAACATAGACTTAGAAGCAGTAGGACAGTCTCTTATGGCAAAAATGATGAATTTTCCCTTAAAAGTGTCATTCAGAAGACAAAAATAATGTATGCAATAAAAAAGAGGTTATGACTTACTTGGTGATGAATGGTATGAATAGTTAAGTTTGAGCACACGATGGTTACCTGACGACTCATGAGCAGCAGCACTCTTCCAGGAGATAAAATTTCTAACAAATAAACACAATAAATCAAGATCATTCAAATTATAACCATGATAACCAAGGAATAGATTATAACAAAGATGACAGAAAATAACAGAAAATGATCGGCACTCCATAGGAATGATAAGCATAATTGAAAAACTAATAAAAGAAAAATAAATTAACTAACAACAGGGCTATGAATGAATGATGCAAGAATGGTGTGTGTCACAGTATAAACATGTTATAAGCATGAAAATTTATTTAATTTACTATTTCATTCTTTACAGCCGTACTATTACAAGTTGGGGCTGTTTCGCTGACATTAAATGCACATAGAGTGCACGTAAACGGGCTGCCTTGAGACTAACTGTCATCAGGTCAAAAAAAGACCAATGCTCTTCAAACGTTTTTTGAATTTTGCGAACAACTTTATTATGATTGCTCTGCTCTGTTGAGATCAACAATTGACGTGCTTCCCTCTAAACAGATTGAAAATTGAAGCACCGCAGGATTCAGCTAAGCGTTGTGCTCACATACAGACTTCGTGGAACATTCACCGTGCTGCAAAACAGCCCCACAACTTACTGTACGATACACAATATAAAAATAATGCATTGCATTTACTCAAGTTATAAGTCATTTCGCTTAAATTATATCACTGACAAACTGTTTTTTTTTCAAAATAAGGAAAAAGTGAACGGTTATGTAAAGTCATAGCTTTCGCTGACGTTGCCATCGAAAGTCATGAATAAACTCGTCTATCCTTTCTATTGATTTTTCATGGGAAAAGTTTAGCAGCCATACTTAAAAATATACATTTATGTACATTATTAGTCCGTCGATATATTGAAATCCTATCGCACTTACAGAAAACTTGCCTCGAGTGCGTCAACGTCACTCAAAGTTCATTAAAAGCTAAGATTTCTCTACACTATGAAGATCCAACAGGATACCATTATATTTTACTCCAGAAATTTATCCTGTTTTTTTTAGTACAACTTCACAGTCTAACATAACCTAGTTACAAATTAAGCAGTTCAATAATTCAAGAACTAATTCATTTTACTAAAAGATCCCAAAGAAGGTGTCCAGATAAAATTGCCCGTTTAAGAGCTAAAAAGAACCTGAGTTCTTTTGAAGAACTTGTACGTAGAACGTGAAGTACAGCATTTAATGAGAAGTCTTGGTTCATGTGAATCAATTTATGGAATATGCACCCATTTGTAGGCTGAGGCACATTGATTTCTGAACATTGATTTCTGAACATTTCTGGACAAATTCGGACCCAGGAACGGCATGAGCAGCTCCTCTGTGAACTGCGCCAGGCTGATGCTTTAAACGCTACCGTAGCGTGGTGTCAGGTTATATTCTCGGTAACTACCTTGAATTCGTGAATAACCTTTCTACTATCTCTACACAGTTGAATGACATTATTCCAAAGTAAGTGAACTATCACGCCCTCGCACAGAATTGGCCACGTCAAGCTTTCGTTTCTTTGAAAAACACCGTCGGAAACCAGACACAAAATGAGAAGTAAATTAATGTCCAATTGGAAAACAACCAAAAAATTCATACGGAAATAAAACTCTACGCTTGCACGAAAATAAGATCAGATTTGCAATCACGGTAATGAAAAATTCTATGGTAGTCAGCAAGTGTGGCATGCGAAACAAACTGAGTTCTAACCTCGATCGCCATGCTGCGGTGCGCAGCAACAGTGGGAGGAGGTGCTCGGGGGGCGCGGCTGGAGAGGGGCGAGGTGGTGCGTTCCAGGTCCACTTGCTGATTTGTTGACTTGCCGATACTACCTTCAATCCCCCACCAGCTAATTTGTTGGTTTAATATCACTGCTAATTTGATCGGTGCTTAATTCAAATGCTTTTATTCTTTTTATTCTGAGGCTGAATCGTACTCGTAGGTACTATAAAAATTATCTGAACGTTAACGTGAAAAATGAATTTTGAGAATTTCTGAGACGGTATCTTTAGGGAGTGTTCGCTAGAGCTGCTGCTGTCGTCGCTGCTGTGGAACCTGTATGGGAGATACGAACTTAGAAATTTACCAAAGAATACATGAAATATTGGCCCTGAATTCAATCATTTTTCCTTGTAAAAATTTACACAGAACTAGCCTCCTAAACCCTCCAACAAGCAAAGTATTTTCTTCGACAAGGCTGCATTTAGTTTTTATGAACGCGAGCAGCATGGTTGTGAAACACGACCGTACGGTCCTTTCGATAAAAAAAAGAGTTAATTGAGATGATACAACCAAAATTTAGCATCCAGTCGCAACTCGACCACCGAAACAAATCCAACCCACTTAATGGAGTGACACTAAATTCCCTTTCTTCAACTCGTATTGGAAAACACAGGCTACACTCAAATAAATAACTTCAGACAGATTAAAAAACGGTGCCTCCCGTTTGGTGTTGCGTGTACGGCGGCGAGGCAACGTCGGATGTGTGCCAGCCAATGACTACCTTCATGCATAGTACTTAGAAGCAGCATACAGGTATAATCAATGACCTTATGTTAGATCAACCAAATGTAGAAATAAATGCCCACGAAGTAATTTCACTTCGAAAATCAATTTCATCCGAGATAAAGGCTGTTCTCTCTCAATGCATGCATCGAGTGAGAATTTTTGTAGCTTATTAAGTGAACATTTACATACACTGAAAAATAGGCTGCGCATGTACTCGCTACACAGCTTAAATAGGCTCACATGTTGTCTCTGCAGAGAACAACGAAACTATGGTTATTGAACATATTTTTTCCTACGTATCATGAATGTTTTCTACGGTAAAAAATAACTGTCGCTACCCGTTACACTCGTATATACAAGTCACAAACGTATGAAATAAAAACTTACGACCCAAAAATTGCACAAAGAGAGCATCAAAAACGCTGTGAATTT
Source organism: Orchestia grillus (assembly GCA_014899125.1). Classification (NCBI taxonomy): domain Eukaryota; kingdom Metazoa; phylum Arthropoda; class Malacostraca; order Amphipoda; family Talitridae; genus Orchestia; species Orchestia grillus. The sequence goes on along the minus strand of VOMN01051120.1, from coordinate 24,297 downwards.
CAAAAATAAAAACAAAAGCCTATCCCAATTTCTGAGGGACAGACAGTCCCTCGGCAGGGCCATCATGAACGGGTCTCAAGTCCACCGCGGCTCAGCTGCGGCTCGCGCCTGACGGGGAGTGACCCGTCAAATGGCTCTCAGAGAGCTGCCGACGAAGGCACATGAGCTGTGGGAGGGCAGCTCTGAGGTAAGTCCAGCAGCAAGCCCAGGTGAGAGGAACCAGCGTCAGGGAACAGTTTGATAATTTCAAAAACGAAATCATGTCGTCGCGTATCAAAAAACTCTTCTCGAACGTAACGAAGGCACGTGAGTATTCGTAGACTTCATGAATTATGAACACAACCAAAGAAAACTATATAAAGTTAATCAATTTGTCTTCCGTGCGTTGATTTCAACCATTAATCATTAAAAAAGATATTGGAAAACTTGACAATTTTCATCCGAGAATTCCACTGAAGACATAAGCAGTAACAGTCACACAAGCAAACTCTTTCGAAAAAGAATAATAGCCACGCGCAGAGGCAGGCAAGACGATGCAGAGGAGTCCCTGGAGTGTTCCAATAATATTTTGAGCTGTCAACAACGATTTGAACTGCCATCACTTAATTAATAGAAGCGAACACAGGTAAGTAGCTTCTAAGGCTAAGAACGATCCTGAGTGAACGTTAGAAATTTAGAAAGACCGTGAAAATCCAGGAGCTCTGTGCTTGAAAATAGGGCGACCGAAAAATTTTTACTCCACTAAGATTTTTCAAGTGTTTTTGTTTTTTTTGATACGAGAAAAAGTGAAAGCTACTGACGTCTCCGTTTAGTTAATATCAAATATTTTCACTCAGAGCTTCAAAGCTAAAGCTCTGGGCTGTTAGACTAGCTACAGTGACTCCTAAGGTATCTTAAATAAAGCTCCGAGCCGTTAGAGTAGCTGTAGTGACTCGTAAGACATCTTAAAAGCACCAAAACTGACGATACTAAAAGTAAAATATAACTCCAATGAACTATACCATGAGAATCTAAGCCTTTGCACAATTTAGAAACATCGACCACTAAAATTGACACTAGGATGAGAGGTTGAACACTGCATATCTGGAGAAAGTTGAGCATGTTCCAATATTTCCTGAACCTACGGAACGCATATTGAATTATTAAGTCGTAACTCAGTTCGCTAAGTGTACGGGGACAAAAGCTGTGCTTAAAATCCTATTAATGAATCTCTGCCATGAAGTTGGGCGAAAATTTCTTCGCCATCTGAAGTCGCTGCGCCTTAAATGGCGCTTGCTGTATGAATATTTTCACTTGAGATAGGGCCATGATTTCAGCGGGCAGAATAGAGAGACATTCACGTGCCTGTTTTTTAGTTCCCGTAGGCAAAAGTTTTGACGTGGCAGATCCGGGAAACCTCTTGTTTTCGACACTTACATATCTATTAACGATTGCTAGGAACAAACCAAACTCGCGTGAGGCTAATAAACTCTTCTTTCAGGATACCTCGTATACCTGAAAACTTCAGGTGCGCTGTGAAAAACTTCGTGAAAGTGGATGCCAATCGATAACATCGCTTCCCTTTACTTCATGAACAACACGAGCATGAAAAAAGTATCGACATAAGGACACCATTATAAATAGCTCTCTGGTCACAACCCATAACACCTCACACGGAAATGGCAATCTTGTTTACCAGGCGTTCGAAATAAGTCAGCGCAAAACCGTCCCTAAATGCACGCCAGTGCGTGGAAGCATAACGTAGCTCCCCAGTTGTGCATGTGGATAGGTAACAGCCGCCCAGTAGAGGGTGTGAAGCATGCACTTCTTAGTTTGGTGTCGACGGTTCCTTGAAGAGCGTCCATAAAGTCGATAAGCTGATACGAGTGCACCAGGTCGGTTGAAACGAGCTCTTTGCTTAGGCAACCCTCACTACTTCAACACACTGAAAAAATAGCACCTCGGTGGGGAATATAAGTAATGGATATTTCAAGAATTACAACTGCATCAGGCTTAAAATCATACATAGGCTATCAGCATCACTAAGAGCCTAATGGTAGAATTACTGTTGAGCTCTCAACCGTATTTTCTATAGTGGATCAACCAAACTGAAGCAATGAACTCCGTACTCGTGTCACACGCGCCTCCACTCATCATACCCATTAATCTCCTTCGAATTCCAGTGAAACAAGTTAAATTTGTTTCTATTTTTTTACTCTACGTACAGAGGATATTAGAGACTACTAGTTATATATCTTGGAATTATTTACACGTACAACCACAATACCTCTGAACATTAAAACAAAATAAATTAAATCGCGAGCATCTTATTGCTTAATGATACACAACATCTATTTGGAGAACTAGACAAAAGAATTCATGTAATGAAAATGACTCCCTTATCATCAAGCATTATTTACATTGAAAAAGAGCTCCTCACCAAGCCTCCTGAGTGCTGGGGGGACCCTTCCCTCACGCCCGTTGAGATTTCCTCCGACTGCTGCACACAAACTCGCTTCAGGTCTCCTCCATACAAGCGTGGCTGTTCTCGGTCTTGAACCTACAGCCTTTTGAGAAATTGTGGTGCTGATGTGCACCACAATTTAAAATTTACGAAAAAATATAGATTTAATACTTTCTTGATCTCCGAGATAAGTTTTTATTTAACACAAACTTTCCCCTTTCTTAATAGAAGTAATAATATTGACCTTAGAGAAAATATTTATAACAGTGAAATAGGAATAGTTAAGAGTAATGCAGGACCCTTTAAACAGTCTGGCACCCCCGCTCCACGCTTCAAGTCGGCCGACTCGCTGAGCCTCTGGAGAGAACAGACGTTGTCTGCGTGGCAGCTCAGTTACTCGTCTGGCCAAGTGTTCTGGGTGGATGTCTTGTCGATATATTTGACACAGAATCTTCCAAAGCAGTTGCAGCCACGAATTCCCAAAATTGAAAGTATTTCAAGAGCTTTGCCGGCCCCCCGAGAGTAAAGAATTCAGTCCATCTGTACATGCCGGCACGCTGCCTCAGCGGACACACCGAGATTCCGCCCACACCTGTGGGGGCACCACCGTTGTTGCGGAGTGTTCTCTGCAGGCACCACTTGGGTTCTTGGTGAAACTTGTGATCGCAATTATTGAAGAGTCATTTCTTATCTTAAGCAGCAAAAGAATTTTGTCGAGACCATTGTCGTTTTCATTTGACATTCGAGCGAGTGCTGGCAAGCTTCAAGTCTGTGATGAAGTACTGGAGGAACCATCCTTGTTTTCTAATCTTGAGCTCTCCCTTTCGAGTGAGAATTTGAATGTAAAACTCGCAGTCCTGTGCCCAGGTATCTGCACATAATACGTGACGTTCATGACGTCAAGTCTAGCATTGCAAAGCGCATACTGGCAATTGAGCAGCATGATGTTTACAACGGCACAGCAAATGTACCACTAAAAAATCAAGCAGTCTCTAATGCAAAGCAGTAAATTTGAAGATCAAGGATAATTTAGAGTAAGCCCACACAGCGAAGACGATGGTGGTTCCACGAGCTCAATCAATCCAATGATGTTAAATCCAACCCGGTAGGAGCACGAGCCTCAGCGCTGGGAGCAAGTGAAGGAAATCAGAGCTAAGCTTTCATGGCGTTTCATTTCCCTGGCAATTAGTCAAGACTCGAGAGCGGAGATTGCAGTCGCTCAAATTAATGCAAAGGCGCCCAGTGAAGTCACACGGCCGTAAATTCCAGCGCGAAATTCCGGCCTCCGTCCAGCAGCGAGAGCTCACCAGGCGGCGTGGATGCGGCGGCGGAGGTCCCCACTCGGTCCAGGCCGGGTGAAGGCACACCTCGCTGTCCCAAGCTGGGCCACTTCAACAGCCGCTGTGTCAGTTCACTCGAGCTCAATGAAGGACATGACACTTGTTAACCAACTTCATAACTTGAAGTAAGCCCTGTGTTTGAACTAAAATACGGCTTAGTATTCCACTATAGAGATACTGAATCCATACAACAACTAAAGAGCACATACATTTGTCCCGCATGAATCACAATTAAGCAGTAAAGCACAACCATTATATGTAGAAATAACTTAATTAATTGACGCATCGAGTCTCCCCAGGCTCTTCTTGGTGTTGTACTAAGCCCAATAAAAACTACCTAGCTTCAAAAAACACATGAGCGAAGCAAATTCGAGCTCATGCGGAGTAGAAAAACCATCGGCTACGCCACGAAACAAAGAGCAAATTAGAGAAAATTCTTACCACGATTCTTATCTGTGACACGACGACACCATCTTCGAAATGAGTGACGAATGTAAGAGGGCATCTCTACCCCTACTGAGCTCGTCCATTTTGGCCGGCCCAAAGGTATGACTCAATTGATTCGATCCGAAGTGACGGGTTAACGAATAAGATGAATTAGACGAGGAGTCGGCCAGTTAATGAGGTCAAGGAAACTTTCGATCCGGCTGTCGACGCCGAAAGTAGTTGGTAGACCTGTGCATGAAGAATTGGCAAGCCAAGAAGGACTGCGCCTCTACTTTCGACCAAAACCCGCCTGCACCGACGGGGCACTTGCTGGAGTTGCAACTGTGCATGTGCAACGGAGAGCATGGCATGAGCTGCCTCTAGGTTTGTCTTCGTGGAGCAACCAAGACGTGTCAGTGTGATGCAATATTAAACAAGATTTGTGGCCCCTGCACCATCACTTAGCTCAGCCTGATTCATGAAAATAGAAAAACACTTAAGAGATCAAAATTCTACCACGTTATGACGCTGTTAAGGATCCGATAATAGTAACGTTGCCAAACGTATTAACATTTAAAACTTTGCTGCGCTTGAAGGACTCAATATTTGAGTAGAACGCAGCTTTTTTGACATGCTCACCTCGGTGAGGTAGGGCATCGGTCGCTGATCCACTTCAACGGACATCAGCTCAGCGATGAGGGTTCAATAACTGGCTGTAACTCGATGCTTTGTTCATGTTCAGTACACACGTTCTCTTCGCTTGAACGAAAACAATTCTGAAAGTCTTTATGTTGAACACATAAGCACGCCGCTCTAATGCTAAGCACATAATAAACACACTACTGTAATGCGGAGCACACAATGAGCTCGCCGCTGTAATGCGGAGCACACAATGAGCTCGCCGCTGTAATGCTGCACACACAATGAGCACGCCGCTATAATGCTGAACACATAATAAACACGCTACTGTAATGGTGCACACATAATGAGCACGCCGCTGTAATGTTGGGCACATAATAAACACACTACGGTAATGCTGAGCACACAATGAGCATGCTGCTGTAATGCTGAGCCCACCGCTGTAATGCTGAGCACACAATGAGCCCACCGCTGTAATGCTGAGNCTGCACACACAATGAGCCCACCTCTGTAATGCTGAGCACACAATGAGTACGCCGCTGTAATGCGTTCCTGGCCTGCTATTGCAACACACACGGGTACGTGGCGCCCATTTAGCTGAGGTCCTCTTGGAAAAAGCAGCTCCGCATTCCTCGAAATTTCATTAGCGTCATCATGAATGCAGTTCCTTGAAGCGAAGAAAATAGAAACACGAAGTATTCTACCAGAAAAACACGAACAATCAGGCTTATAATTATTCTGACGTCGGTCAGGCGGTACGGGAGCCAGTGATCTATTGGCGTAAACGCACATTCTCTGAACGTGAATTCTGCCCTACGCATTAAATAACAACTTTGAAAGTACAAATGGAAGTTTTAAGAGCATATCTTTTAGAAGTTCAAGACAATTGAAAGAAGTTTTAAGTTCCGTTTAGAGTAGTGAAAGTAGCGCCATAGAAAAGCATTGAACTTGCGTATCACGGTATGCGGTACCGCAATTAACGCGATAAAACTCGACTCAGCGCGATCCAATTTTTATTCTTTCTAAATGAATATACCAGTGCCCAAGGAGCTAAAATTCTGCATATGTGGGAGAAAGACCCGAGTGTAGGCTACAAAACATCGATCAACGCTAAAAATAAAAGCATGGCGCAATGAAAATGGCGTGCCAACAAGGAATTACTCCTTTCATTATGTCACGAAGAATCGTAACTAAGAGCTTTGGGTACATTGTAATACCCGTCGAGATTCAAAAGATTGTAAACTTTACTTGAATATTAGAAGCTCATTCAGATTTGTCGACTCCAATAATTCAGTCACGAACGGGCATACGCCCAAACAATCCCGATACGGGCATTAACTCCAAACAATCTCGACACAGGCATACGTCCAAACAATTCCGACACGGGCATTAACTCCAAACAATCCCGACACAGGCATACGTCCAAACAATTCCGACACGGGCATTAACTCCAAACAATCCCGACACGGGCATTAAATCCAAACAATCCCGACACAGGTATCTGTCCTACTCATCCCGACACGGGCATTAATTCATAACAATCTCGACACGGGCACTACATCCACCAATCCCGACACGGGTACTAACGCCTGACGGCAGGTGTGAAGCCTACATTCAAAATGTACAGAAATTCAGACAACGCAGTTCGCCCAATCAAAATCCCTCTAAATCTGGAGCACTTAAGCTCTCTCTCAAGGCATCAAGCTCGTTGCACGTATAGCAACGTAAGTTCAGAAGCCAGAACAAATATACTCTTATTTGAATTAAATCTAGAACGAATTTCTCAAGCTTCTCTAACCGCTTTTTTAATGGTTCACGCTCAAGGTGTATTCGCCCCAGTCCATGAGACGATGCGCTGACCGAAGTGTTGAAAAAATCGTTTTAACAGACCTCGCATCTTGTGCGTGTGCACATGCCCACAGAGTGTGGGTTTTTATAGTGAAATTTCCTCAGTTCTCGTACCGCGGCGAACAATTCATATTTTACCGATCAACATGACGTTTTTCTTTCGATTGAGTGTCCATTTTCAGGGCTCTTGTGAGCGCTAACGATTGTTTATAGCGTTTCTAGCTTTTCATGCGTTGAAAAAAGAAGTTATGCAAATAAATACATGCGCGCTGCAGAATGGAACCTAGAGGATCCGAATGCTGCGCACGGTGGCTGTTGTTTTTGTGTGCTCGAATGAATACAGAAAAAATGTATTGCCTTGATTAATGAATTAGACGAAATTTGTAATACTTTATTAATTTGTAGCTGTGGAGAAAACGGCCGATGAATTCGTTTTCATTCGTAGAACGAGCGAGTAGTTTCTTTCTTCAATGATCAGAAGGTCAACAGCGATTATTAATTAGTTATGAATGATAATTAATGATAATTAATGATCATTAATGATCATTAATAATAATTAATGATCATTATTAATAATAAGTAATTAATTTCTGATATTTTGCGTCAACTCATTTCATTTTTGCTTGCGTGATTGGAAACGGCTTCACGAAATAAACAAGGCTTTCGTTGAGGATAGTTCAGGTGCGTGACCTCAGGTGACGCGGTGAGGAGGTGCAGGGGAGACGCCGCACGGATGCATCAAAGATCCTTCCTCGTGAAGCGATCACAACGCTGCGATATTTTTCACGAGTTAATGCGAAAAAATTGTTTACTTCCGTTAAAAGGAACGAGACGCTCTATATACACTTCAAAACCAAACCTGATCTGAGCCCCTCCACTTTTTATCTCGCTACGTCCATGTAAACAGAAAATGAGTTGAGTGTAAGGTTCTTTAATTACTTCGCGGAGAAAGAGCTCATTTATTTATTACGAGTCACCGACTCGTACGCCAGCTTCCATGCATGGCATAAAGCAGAAAACATCACAAACGGAATTTGGATAAGTGCTATGGGAGCAAAGGTAGTCAATTATTATTCTTGAAAATTTTTACCCATCATCAATTTAAATTGAACATTGAACTGTAAACTACTTTTTATGATATGTTTTATACATTTCCTCTACAGTAAAATTTAATTTAATACGAACCCGTTAATTTTGAGGAAATTGGATATGGAGCCTCGGCGATGGGCCGATAAGGTATGCAGCATCGGCCTTCCCGTACTGGCGCAAAATCTGCTCACACAAAGCGGTCCCAAGACATCAGCAAATTCACTCAAAGACGCAATTTTTGAACTCATCATGGAAATTGAACGCGTTCTATGCGTCCAGCCTCATTGGGGCTCAACGAATCTACACCCAGCCTCATTGAGGCCCAGCGTATCTATGCCCAGCCTCATTGGGGTTAGGCGTGTTTACGCCCAGTCTAGTGGCGTTGTATTTACGTCACAACCAAAGTGGCAATTTTAGGATAAAATCAATGAGTCTCGCTAGAGCCTCATGAGAATTTCTCATACTTTAATCGAAGTGGACACAAACTCCTTAACTCGGCCGCTACCAACAAACCAGTCAATAAGACCTAATACTTGGTCAAGTAAACGAGAGTTCTAAAAGCTAAAGCTGCTTAAGCTAAGCCGCGCTGGGGAGTTCAAACAACAGCTCTACAGGCAACCATTAGTTTTACTATGACAGAGTGATGAGCGCGGCCCAACAGCAAGCAAGAAGGAATATCTAATACAAGGTTGATGGGTAGTTGATTTGTTGCTTGATGCGTTGTACTTGATACAAGGTCGATGTCAGTTTGCCGCTGCTTGGGAGGCATCTAGACTCCGGTTGCTGAAACAGTAAACCGCACGAAAGAAGGCCGCTTGTGTTGGTCGTAATGAAAACAAGATTTCCACCTTTGGGGTCATGAGGGTAAAATCCACGAATGCCCGTGGCAGTCCACATAGCTTAGCAATCCTGCTTTGTTCATGCACTGCAACAAATTGGACGTGGTGTTTAAGTTACATGTCTGAAATGTAAGAGCTATTCGCAGTGAACTGTATATACATTTCTGTACGTGCCATATTTTTTGCAATGACTATTGCTAGGCAGCAAGTCGAGCAGCACAGAATTCTCGTCACTATCGCACATGTACTCGCTGATATTGAATAGTTTTGCCTGGACCCAACCTTTGTGAAATACATACGACATCCATGTACCAGCAGCGAAAACACTTCATATGCGAGTTTTTAAACATGATTTACAAACAAAGCTGAAAAATATTTTAGTTTGTATCGTACGTCATGCTTGAGAAATTTATATTATCAAAAGCAGTTGGTAATATCGCCCATCTTTTGTTCAACAATAGCTTTACGTAATTTCAGAAGTTTAAACCATCACAAAACAACATGAAGTAAATTTCCAAAAGTCATAACTGCTTTCAAATTGAAGTCTTACAAGGAATTAAAGTAAATTTCATCATTGCATTTTTTGACTCCGAAACCTACTTGAAGAAACGAAAAGAACCATAATTTAATTGGAAAATAAATGATGCCCCTTCGGTAACTCGATGAAGAGCTGTTAGTGATGCACTCGAATTTGAAGCCACAGAAGAGAATCATAGAAATTCAAAGTGTTGCCTCAACCATGAAAAGACAATTGTAATCCGCAGTGCAGTCTGGTCCAGCAATGTCAGCAGGCTGGATTAGGCGTTCAGAGCGAGCCCTCAGAGCGAGGTTGGCTTCATGAATGTTGGTGTAGCTGTGATGCTGATGACTTCATGAATGTTGGTGTGGCTGTGATGCTGATGACTTCATGAATGTTGGTGGGGCTGTGATGCTGATGACTTCATGAATGTTGGTGTGGCTGCGATGCTAATGTTGATGACGTATGGACTTAGAAGAACGAGGAATCTATGTACAAATTGTGTTCCCACACAAGATCCGTGCACATAGATACAGCAAGTTAAGATCAGTGAACAAGGCAGGATCATCAGGATCATCAGGATCATCAGTGAACAAGGCAGGAAAATAGAAAGAAGCAAACTAGGCAATAAAGATAGAAGTAAAGCTGAGGTAACCTAACAATGTCCTCATGTGGATGCTAGTCCCCATGACATAGGATAGACAAATCTAGCTTACCTAGCCCTATCCTATGCCCCCTGAGTGGACGCTGTAGCTGAGACACTCCCTACTAGAACACCTCCCGCAACATTACTCAGGACCTCAGGTATGCGGTAGAACTCTGCATGCAGCGTTGATCATGTGGTAAAAACTGACACTGATCTAACGATGGCAATAAAAATTCGCTTCAGAACATGGAAGTTTGAGGGCTCTCGCACCACCTCGTATCACGTGATAACGCAGTTACCAAGCGTGGCAAGATGTAACGAGTCACAACGCGCGGCAAGTTGTAGCGAGTCATAACGCGCGGCAAGTTGTAGCGAGTCATAACGCGCGGCAAGTTGTAGCGAGTCATAACGCGTCGCAAGTTGAAGCGAATCACAACGCGTGGCAAGTCGTGGCGAGTCACGACGCGTGGCAAGTCGTAGCGAGTAACGACGCGTGGCAAGTTGTAGCGAGTCACAACGTGTGGCAAGTTGTAGCGAGTCACAACGCGTGGCCAGCTGTAGCGAATCAAAAGAGCTGAAAAGTTGAAGAAATTCAGGTAGTGCACCGTAAGGTCTCACTATGAGGAAACGAGTCACTATTTTGAAAAAAATATATATTTTCTGTGACCGTACAGAGACGTGTAGAATTTTGGTTACAAAAATTACGTGACTCAAAACACCGCATCAAAGAAATTTGTGTATCACACACAACAGAGAAGTATTGCATTAGACAATTTTACGTTCTAATGATACGAACGGTTGGAAGAGTTTCATGTCTCATGTTGCTCAATCCATCAAATTAACGCAAAGAAACTTCAGTTCTCCATGAATATCAGGCATCCAGAGCTAAGAAAATTCCATTACCTCGCTACATTGTCGACTGCACCTCAATGCCACGACATTCAATCGACCAACGAACAGCAACTGGGCAGTTGGCGTGACCCACACAAATTCCCAGACCCCATTGACAGTGAACACATTGACAGACTTCTATTTGCACAAGAGAAACAAAGTCAAATTGAGAATGATGCTCAGCGTGGCCCATAGTGCACTTCTCTTCGCTGTAAGCAAGAAGCTGAGGAACAAAGAAGGAAGAGCTCGTCCTCTCCATCGCACGCATACAACAGCCAGGCCCTGAAGAAAGCGAGACACATAAGAATAAAACCATTGCTCTCGAGAGGGATTTCACAGGAATGAAGCAGCGATCTCAACTTAAAAGGAAGAATTCCAAAATAAAAGTAGTATTGCCCCGAAACGGAACATGAGAGCAGAATTGCAGTATAAAAGCTGCAGCCTCTACAATACGTACGTGGCTTGCAGATAGCGCTCAGGAGCGATATGATTCATCAGAGGGAAACTGGCGAAACCTACCGCAGATTCTGTGTACCAACCACAATACCTACCAATTGCTCTGGCTTCCCTTAACCGAGTACTCAGTCCCAATAATACTCTCTCAATGCAGGATTGTTTCTAAGGAGATCCTGCGAACTCAAATGAAATTAAACAATAACACACTAAATTATGAATTTCAATACTAAAATAAGAACGTGTAGCTCGATACAACAAAGCCTACAAATTTCACACCACGATTCCGCGATTTCTAAACATTCCATTAAACTTGTGTTGCCTTCGATCCTTTGAAACTAATTCCTGTCAAGAAAACACCTCTTAACAATAGCAGCCTAAACAATGTGATAGTTAAACGAACAAAGGCTCCCTCAGGTTGGGGCTCGAGATTCATGCGAGAACACGCTGTCGACAGGCCACGAATCGCATCATACTTGGAAGTCAGGTCGTCTCCGCTGCACTGTATAGTGCAGAGTCAAATTTGAGTGACAGCACTCAACAGCAAGTGACAAGACACGGTGAATTAGTGCACCTCAGACACTCGAGCTTTCAATAAAAAACACTGATTAGGTCACTAAAATAGATTTAAGTTTTAAGTGCTTCTTTACTCGTACTGTACAAACCAGAGCTTTCAAAACTCAAAGACTACAAAAATTCTCTATTTAGGTACGTAACCAATGAGATACCAAAGCGACTTAGAAAATTAGACTAGTCATTTAAGCGATTAAATAACAATTCACCTAAAATGCATTTCATTCCTCATTCGAGGAAAGAAAACTTCACTCTTCAAGCAATATCAACTCACTCCTGCGTACAACCAGGTAACCAAGACACTTGTCTCGCTAAAAGCTCATCAGCGCTGTAACGAGTCCAGAGCACGATGATTTCAGAGCAAATACAGCGAAGTGAGCCGCTATTCAGAGTGTCTGTCCTGCTTGCAAAGAGTAACTGTTTCCTCGTGATCAATGAGATCTATACAATTCATGCGACTATGTCTCCCACGTTGTGAACAAAATTAGTAACTACGACATGCCCTGAAGAAGCGTGCGCTAACCTACCCCTGGACTGGCCTCCCATCTTCCCTGGCTGCTACCATCGACGCTAGCGGCTGCTGTCTGGGCTGCTGGTTTGCCACGGACACCGTTTACGAAGTGAGGAAACTACAAGAATATCTAAACAATAAATCTGAATTTGCCGTGACTTGAACGAATCTCTACTGCCAACAGGATGCAAGTAATCCCCAATGCTCAGTTAACACCCCATTTAAAATAGGAAACGATCTCTTATTCAATATTGGACCTTGTGCGAGGATGCAACAGAGATTATATTTAGCAAGGAAGTTAAAAATACGACCATATAATCTTCGTGAAGTTCCTCGTTGAGTACTCATGTTTCCTTAAACTGTCCTTGCGACTTAAAACAATTCAGCTCTTAGACTAATAATTGAAGAATGTGAGGATGATCAGCTCTACATAATGCAAACCAACTCTATTTATTGTAAATTAAAATTTCATGCTTTCATGACAAGAATAGGTAACTTCAAGCCATGATCTTCCGTAAGCAAGCAACTCGTAGACCCTGCGTGAACAACGATAGTAATTTCGCGTGAAATTCCTAAGAACAAATGACCGAGTGGACGACACTCCACAGTGCGACACATTGTCTTCTGAAGAATGGGAGGAAACGCAGATAACAACGATGACGATCTTGTATCGCTCGCGAATCGACATGGTCAATTGTTCAGAGGTGTGACGATCTTGTGAATCCGACGTTCAGAGGTGTGACGATCTTCTGAATCCGACGTTCAGAGGTGTGATGATCTCGTGAATCCGACGTTCCGAAGTGTGACGATCTTGTGAATCCGACGTTCCGAAGTGTGACGATCTTGTGAATCCGACGTTCAGAGGTGTGACGGTCTTGCATCACTCACAGGTCGACATTGTCAAGGGTCACCTGGACGACGACCAAGATGAGAGTAGAGCATCCAATGGACGCGCACGAAAGAGCCACCGCGGACGTCACTCAAATGTTACGAAATCATCAACGATAAATTTTTTATCAACGCTTCAAATCTTCGGTGCAATTATGAAAAAACGTTATGAGCATTTAGTCAAACTTTACTCGAATAGGCAAATATCGTTGGCCCAGCAACGTTGACACGAGCTACAGTACATCAGTTACCATCCGGTCAGCGTACGTTATTTGACTGGACACCCGTAAAAAGTCCTCACTCAAATTAAAATGAAGCAAGTTGACACTAAAAACAGGACGCGTTTCTAACGAAGAGTTTACGGATTAAGTTGGCCCGTCTCATCCCACAGTAAATATATATTCTGCTCCCTTACGCGCAGAAATTAAAGAAACGGAATGTAAGCAAGCTATTCAAACAATTCAGCAACAGTTTCTTAAAACAGAGACTAGCTCAACGGTTTCGTTCGACTGTTAGTTGTGCTAGGTCATGTCGATGCAGGTAGGAGTTTACAACCATAGCCAGTGTTTCAACAGAAAAGTTGAGCGTTAATGAATAAAAATCGTCATACATGAAAAATTAAAATAACTACAGGGTTAGAAAACAAATTAAATACCAAGCGGTCGAGCTGACAAGAGAGAAAGAAGACTAAAGTTCTCTGAGGCGAGCTTGAAAACTGAGCTCCAACCTCCTCTCCTACCTCCTCCCACAACCGTTGCTGATTAACCGGCGAGTCGCTCGAGACGACAGAAGACGACCGCTCTATTCCTGCCTCGCTCTTCAGCTGAGGCGTGAGACACAAGCCTCGGAGCCGCCATGTCTCCATTGTGCCAGAGAAAATATCTCAGACAATACGCTCGAAAAAGAAAACAGACGTATTCTTCGTCGGGTCCCCTAGGAGCACACCCATCAGGGCCAACTAGACAGCGGTTTTGACCAGTATATGTAGTTCATTTTAACGCGTTGACTCCGAAGTGGGCCATATATGGTACACGCGATCATCTAACCTAAACCTAATGTGACCAAAGCACTATCATGTATAAATACAAATTTTCGAGTTTTCTTCAAATTTGTGTTCATCAATCGAATAAGCTAGTTCTGATTAGAAAGAAAATTAATAGAGTAGACAAATTTGTGAAACCAAAATCCTTCATTTTTAAATTCACAGTAGAGACTGTTGTCGGCATGTAATTTTACCTGTGTGGAGAATCGGAGTCAACGTGTTAAAAGTCTGAAGGTTGAATTTTAGTCACTCCTTGAAATTAGACGAGATCTACGTCTAGTATAGATAATATTCGAGAAGGATAATCGATATCGACCATTTGACTCGGGTGCTCTCCTACCGTCACAAATCTTGAAGCTGTTCACAAAACAGAAGTCTCTCAGAGGTTGCAAAACTTGCAACGTCCACGCAAAATTGTGCTTAATCTTTGAAGCTAATTCTAACTTATTCTAATGAGTGCCCTTCCTGATGAGGTTACTATTGAACTTAGTATTTTTCCTGTGCACTTTCTCAAATAGGAAAGCTCTTATCCCAATTCGCGCATCTATCACCGGACCTACTGCACAGCAGCAGCGAGAAGAGTACTTTGGAATTACTGATCAAACATAGAGCGACGCAGATAATGGGGAACTTTTGAAACATCCTAATAGAATAGAAAACTAAAAATCTGTTGACAGCAACTGAACTACAATTTGCCTTTTAAGGGACAACAATCCCAATTATCAATGTTCGAAAATTACGACCTGTTGATAGCATACTTCCTCTACGCACGCGTTCTCCAATCTGCTCTGGAAGTTCCTCATTGATTGCCGCAGCCTCTCAGCTGAGATATCATGAAGTAATCAGGAAACCTTGGTCTCAATTCACCCAAGGTTCTTACCAGAGTCGTGTAGACTCGACTCGTAACACTTTGACTGCGATTCTCCATTCAGGACAAATTTCACGTCGACGAATATATCCGTTGTGAATTTAAAAATTAAGGATTTTGTTTTCACAAATTTGGTTAGCTTATTAATTTTTTTCTGATCAGAACTAGCTTAGTCGATTGATGAACATAAACTTGTGAGAAGCTTGAAAATTTGTATTCATACGTGATAGTGCTTTGGTTACATTAGGTTAGGTTAGATGATCGCGTGTACCATATGACCTACTCCGGAGTGTTAAGGTAGGCCCCCAAGGACATCCCAGCCGAGACGCAGAAGCAATCAATGATAAACCTCCAAACCAGATTGAAAGAATGCATATGAGCAGGAGGACGTCATCTACACTACGTAATTTTCAAACAGTGATAATTTGGATTGATAGGTTAATTAATAGGTGGTGGTTCAACTGCTATCAATAAAACTTTTTCTTGGATTTTACCGATTTCCATTAGGCGTTTCATAAGTTCCTGATAGGTTTCACCTTGCATTTGAGCGGGGACGACGTTCTCGGACACTCCAAGATCTTTTCACTTCGCCAAGGACAAGTTACATGGGAACTAACGCGTACTGCTCGCGCTAAAACAATGCGTTTATCATTACATGGAAGCTCGTCGTCATGCGACGTTAATCCTCCGTCGGAGACATTACTAAGTCGTGGATGACACTCTGGGTAGATATCACGCGCGGAACACCTAAGAAATTACCAGGGTTTGAAAGGACTTCCCATTCCAAGGAAGCAAGTAAAGAGGACGCCCGGACGAGCACAGCGCACAGGGCCCAAGCCTTAGTAAGTCACAAAATATTCACTTGCAGAAACAAGGACCCAAGGCTACCAGCAAGCGCCGCCAGGGCAACAAGGGACGTACACGCACACGAGCGGAGGGGGTGCGGGACAGGCGCTGCTGCCGAGCTGCCTCGGGCGAGTCGAGACAGAACATCCGAGGGTCTTCAAACAAAAGAGACTGGGACGGTCTCAAGGCAAGCACAACAAATGCTATTCCAATAAACGTAAGTTGGGCCCATCAAGAATATGAGCTTCCAATTGAGTTGATTCTTCTGCCGATATACTGCAGCTTCTCGGATAAACTTGGGCGATTATTGGCCCTTAGAACGTCACGACATTGCCTCGACAGAATGTCGTCTCATGGCGGTCCCTGTCGAGTAGATCCGCGCTAACATCAAGGAAATGACACAGAAAATTGCGGTCGGATAGCACGTAAACAGCTCTCGAAAATCTACCTTAAAAGCATCGGTCTAAACTTCTTTCGTGATGTCATACTGAGCAGTAAAATTAAGTTTCCTGTTTGACTTACGGCAATTTTTTACTTGAACCTTCGATTACCTGGTAAATATGGTTACAAGAGTTTATGAACGGTCAGCTCATTCTGATCATTGGGTAAATGGAACAAGCTAATAATCGAAATCTATTCCGAGTTCACTTTCTCTCCACCGTTCTCTCGCAGCATGACTGAACAGACGACCTTTAGGACACGCTGACCTTGCCTGCCTTACTCAATCCCTTGCCTGTTCTCCCAGCTCTATCCTCGTCTGTACCCGTTTGTGGGCTTCCCCGTTTGTGGGCTTCCCCGTTTGTGGGCTCCTCCGTTTGTGGGCTCCCCCGTTTGTGGGCTCCCCCGTTTGTGGGCTCCCCCGTTTGTGGGCTCCCTAGTTTGTGTGTTCCCCCGTTTGTGTGCACCCGGGGACTCCAGTGCCCATAGGATAGACAAACCTAACCTTACCCTACTGCCCATCCTCTGCCCCCTGAGGGAAATGGAAAGGTGATCCCAGCACACAAGTATAATGATTAAACACTAATAAATAATGCCCCCTGGGACACATTAGTACCATGAAATCAAAAATCAATTAATTCATCGCTGTAAAAGTCATGTGCTCTAAAGATATCTTAAAACTAGATGTTTTAAATCACGAGACAACATCTCGGACTAAGTCCACACTGCACGAACAAATTAAAAGGCCTTATCATAATCATACACCTCATGTCCCATGTACGGTTTCGCAATTTCTAGAACGTACGATTTTATCCTTGTTTCGACGTTGACTTCGATTCTCCACACAGGTACAATTACATGGCGACAAATATCTCTACTGTGAATTTAAAAATGAAGGATTTTGGTTTCACAAATTTGGTTACTCTATTAATTTTCTTTCTAATCAAAACTAGCTTATTCGATTGATGAACACAAATTTGAAGAAAACTCGAAAATTTGTATTTATACATAATAGTGCTTTGGTTGCATTAGGTTAGATGATCGCGTGTACCATATATGACCCACTCCGGAGTCAACGTGTTAAAGAATTTCTCGGAGTCGTGAGTACGTCGCCATTCCAACGCCACGACGAAGGCACCGTCGTATGCCTCAGCAACAGGAATTGCGTGAGATTTGAAGGACTGTATAGTTCCTGAGCGCGGCGCTAAGAAAAGACACCGCAATCTTTCGAAGAGCTTAGTTTTTGTCAGTACACAAGATCTTGTGCTACAGAAATGGGAGGAGTTTGAGATTACAGAAATTTTGCTAGGAGCTAGAACACAATGAAGATTTCAGAAAGAAGCGACCGTCGCATGCCATGAAAAGCTAACAATATTTCGTTCTAAAGTAGAACAGATTTTGAACATGATCCACGAGCTAATGCAGGACTCGTTTTGTAAAACTACGATCAGCAAAAAAAAACTTCATCGACTGAGACTCTCCATTCAATATCTCCGCGTAACGCCCGTACGTTGAAGAAAACATCATCAAATTGTATTTTGCAACTATTCGATTATTATAATAATCATCAGACTTCACACAAATCGTATGTTCGAAAGAATGCAAGACCGAAATTTAAAATTACTGAAATCGACCCATGTTTGGTATCAAACCAAAATAATACTGCGTCCCAGCCGCGAAACATAGAGATTGAAATATATTTATACAAAGACCTCCTTCCAGCTTTACCGAATCTGTGTATTGCCCCTCCGACTGCCAACACCAGCACGTCAGAGTAGTAACAGCTGCGTTGGGTTGTGGCCCTTGCATCCGAGCGCCCGCCATACGTCACGTAAGCCTGGCGAGTCTCTAGCCCTGGTCAGAAGATTTTACTGCAATAAATACGAATTTTCTATACGATGGCACACGAGTCAGGGCACGTGCTCTTCTAAGAAGACCGAGTGAGCTCAGGAGTCGGAAATATAGGCGAGAGCGACAAGAAAAAAGCGAACCCTGGCATTAGGGTTTTCGATCAGTTCTCATGCCTGCAACACGAGGGACAAAAAGGTAACAAGGATCCCACGAAAAACTCAAGGTCACTGCAGGTTTGTGCTATAAGCGATACTGATTTTGCCGGTACTGTCACAAATGCCTGAAAATAACACGAAATTTTCGATACATGACATCGGTGAAACACTGCCCTCTGCCCCAACACCTGACTGCTGCCAGACGAAATGGGACCGGGCAGCTGCCCCAGCACGGTCCCAGCAGCACGGTCCCAGCAGCACGGTCCCAGCAGCACGGTCCCAGCAGCTCGCTCCCGTTGCCATATCCTAGCACACGGCGCACCAGAGTGGCGGCTGAGGGACGCTCCACCGGACGACCTTGACAGGAGGCTCCATTTGTTGGTGTCTCTTGTACATGTTTTTTAAGTAACAAAAACGTTATCAATAATATGAAATTCGTAGTAGCACACCTGAGGAATATACCTGACCACAACTCTCTCATTCATAACGCACGCACTTTTAAAATGCAAGTCAAAAATTCAGCTTCAAGATTAGTCCATAGACACGGATTCATAAAAAAACAATAGCAACTGTAACAATAGCATAGTTGATGATTAACCATCCTTTCTGAGAGAACAGTTTAATGTTTCAAGCTTCATTGTACAAATACCTGAAGCACTTCACTTCGTGAATAAATGCATTAACTAAGCTCCTACGACTAAAAGGTGTAACTTACTAATCTCAACGCGTAAGTTAACAGCACAGCAGTTAACAGGCATCACAAAATAAATGTCTCAAGTATTGACTAGTAATGGCAAGCTCCATTTCGTAACGCAGTTACCCATTTGTCTCATAGCGTAGCATATAAGGGCACCCTACGCAGTTACCCATTAGTCTCATAGTGTAGCATATATGCTACACTTCACACAAGCGTGTCTACATCAAACAGCATGAGAATATAATATGTTCCGTCCGCGTTGATGGCAAATAAGCAACATCTTCCTTCAGTTCCAATTGTGAGTTCGTCGAGGGACATCAAATATCGGGTATTTTTTAATACAATTAACAATAGATTCTTGTCAAAATATTTGTTACGTTAGGTAACATACAAAATTCATGAGACGATGAGTTAAGTGCTAACAAAGAAGGACCGGGAGCGTAAGGACGTCACATGGCATGGACGGACCCTCGACCACGGAGCTCGGCTGGGAGCTTCGGCTGGGAGCCTCGGCTGGGAGCCTCGTCTGGGAGCCTCGTCTGGGAGCCTCGTCTGGGAGCCTCGTCTGGGAGCCTCGGCTGGGAGCCTCGGCTGGGAGCCTCAGCTGGGAGCCTCGGCTGGGAGCCTCGGCTGGGAGCCTCGGCTGGGAGCCTCGGCTGGGAGCTTCGGCTAGGAGCGTCGGCTGGGAGCCCACCGCCCTGACACCAAGTGCTGAACCTAGGGTGCGGTTCCTGTTGTACCCCGGACTCTATGTACTCTATAGGGCCAAGTGTTGAATTTGCCCCTCTTTCCAGGTATTTCACGGAACTATTTCTGATGGATCGGAGGTAGTGGTAGTTTTGACATTCGCCCCTAATGACAGGCCGCTGAACTGCCCATCACGGCTTCCAGAATAGGTCACTAGGTCCGAGGTACGTAGGGTCCAAGGTACAACATGTTACCGTACCTTAACAAAATTACTTGAGAGTTCTCACACGCGAGCAGCTGCGTGCAGCCCGAGTAGTGTCAAGTTTATTGCCCCATAAAATGAATAAGAAAACTTCAAATGAAAGTTGGCAAGAGAGAATGCATTAAAATTACTCGGCGATTCATGCACTCATCACTGGGGACTCAGTGCAAATTAATTTTCAAATAATCAATCTAATTACAGAGTGCGGAGAAGAATCGCAGGTAAAGGTCATACCGCTCAGAGGGAAGTTACTAACACGATGCCCGCGTTTTGGGACACAGGTCTGCCAATGAAGCAAATCATTCCACTGTTGGGTAATGGTTTGCTTGTAAGTCAACACTCATAATTGAATTGCTTTTAAAGAAAACTCTCATTTGAATAATTAAAATAACTAAGCCCGTTAATCCGAAGAAACAGAAAAAGTGAGCAAGAAGAAAACACGTGTTACTTCAAAACACGAGGTGTCGCCGAATTCAAATCTAACGTGACTCTTGAATACCCCTAGCGATGGAATGGCCTAACGCGGGGAACGAGTCAATGTTTTACGACCCTTGAAATGTCTGTACGCGTGCAAGCAGTTCCTTTTAAATATGGATCTTGTTGAAGCTACAGCTAAGCCCTGATCGTAGCATATGCTGACTGCAATCGAACGCAAGTCTACGAGCTGGCGAGTGGTCTTCAGTCGAGGACACCCGACATAGAGACGACTTCAGCGCTAGTACTGGCCGCCAAAATTAGGGTGACAACAGGGCACACGGGTGTGTCAAGGGGGACAGCAGGACACACTGGTGCATCAAGGGTAGCAGCAGAACCCACGGGTGTGTCAGGTGTGACGCAGTCATGACACGGCTAGCTGAGATAAGGCAAGAAAGTATAACCAAAATCATTTCATTCCACATGATTATGATCTCTAATAGCACGGAGACCTCTGTAACGCTAATAACGCAAGTAAAGCTTCGTCGAAACACGACCTCAAGTTCAGGCGTGATTACCTGTATTAGAAATTCTAGTCCGAATATCGTACATTGAAACGAAGAGTGAATATTTCTAACCAACTAACCTAGAAGTGTGTTTCATGAACCGGAACGGAGTAATAAATCCTTAGCTTATTCAAACCTCTACAAACTTTCGCAACCGTTAGAAATTCCTCAACGATTTTCAGGATTACCTTCACAACAACAATGGCGATTTATTTCAAGCTTCACTCACTGACGCCCATCTCCCGTGCACCACGCCGCGGCCCAGGAGGGAGGCTGATGAGCTCAACAGACCCCAAAGCCTCCCGCCGTAGATCGCACGATAGGCAGGCCTCATCGTCAGAAAAGTAGAGCAGCGTGCATTGCCATTCAAGGCCTAATTGCTATTCGCGCTCAATTACAGCCATGATTTAAGTAAGCGGTACCGCCACCACGTAAAATATCAACGTTTGTCTCCCACAGTCAGCCACAGGTAACAAAATGAAAAGGCGTGACAAGGTCAAATTCACGCTCAATTACAGCCACTGTCACCGTGAAATTCAGCCATGATTAACGTAAGCGCCACGAAAAATATCAACGTTTGTCTACCACAGCCAGCCGCAGGTGACAAAATGAAAAGGCGAGACAAGGTCGAATCAACGAGTAAGTTAAGTACGAGAAGAAGAAAAAAGCAGATAAAGACACTCGTAGAAAACAGCATCAGCCACAGTAACGATATTCTTCCCTCGTGCAATCTTACTCGGCCACAAGCATTGGCCTCCCTGCATGACGGAAGTTAGAACACGTGTTTCTGTTGTATGCTTATTGTTCTTTTCTAGAGCCGCTGTCAATGTTATTCCATTCTCTTCAGTCATCCAAGCAGTATTTAATTAGGTTAGTCCATACCGTATATTTCCCTCGGCGGGTTAATCGAACATCTCTCCCGCAAACATCAAAGTAAATAATTCGCATAAAAATATACATATAAATTTTTCTTATTAATTATGCCATCAACGTATCTCGAACTCAAAATTCTGTTCAGTTCATTTTCAGAGCGACGCTTGAGCCTCCAAGCTTCGCTGACTCCTATCCTCGACAGGTGAACTCGTCCAATGCGCAGGTGCCCTACTCGTGAAGCAGGCCATCAAACTATTCAACCTAGCAGGACATAAACTAAAAAGTATGGTACAAAACAAGAGAATGAACTATCTATTTTACCATACCATCTAGACATGACGTCTCTATTTATGATAAAAATTCCCCGTATTTCTACCATATTATGATAGCGTCGTTGCTCTAGAGAATAACCTATTCCAGTTACAGAATATTCCAACTTGTATATATATAATACATATATATATGTGTAAGCTGAAATGTATATATATGTACTCATTATTCGTAATTCATTTCGCAAAACGTCATCTTGAACACTGCTCAGTAGACAAACAGAAGTACCAGAAGCTCGGAAGTTTTAACAATACAATTTAGACCAAAACTCAACACAAACATAGCAAGAGTTCATCTCAACGCACAAAAATAAGAACTCATAGCAAGAGTTCATCTCAACGCACAAAAATAAGAACTAATTTTGTGAAGCTATTGCCCAGCAATTCACCGTTTAACTTTCAGGTAGTCCTAGCGGAAACCTAATGCGTTTCATTTTTTTACCATCACGAGACAACGACTCGGCAAGTCAGCCGGCACGGTAGGCCTAGACAGCTCGGCATGGTGCGATGCCCCTCCACCGCTTTTTGTACATAACATCTCTGAAATTCCTTCGCTCAACAGCGCACATTTGCATAAAAAGTAAAGGGTAAACGAGATTCGCTTCCGATACTCCCTAACTTATGTAGCTGCTCATTTCATTGAGTTGTACCCAGGGAGTACACCTCCTTTTATTCTCTCAAAAATAACGACAAAATCTTGTCATGACGGCCTGAAATAACATGTTTTATGAACGCTTGAGTCAAAATGAAAATTAAATTAAGGTGACATCAGGAGCTCTGTGATTGGGTTTCAGGATTAAAACTCGACCGGATTTAGAATTGAAATGTACATAGTAACTTTAGTATATACAATATAAAAGGACTACAAAATAAACCAATCAAAATATCGATCCCATCTTACGAAACATTTCGATTGAATATGACGCTTTTGAAAGACACTTGAAACCATTAGTATCTTTTGATACACAGCGAAGAAAAACTCTTGTAACGATATTTCAACATAAAATACAGAAACCTTTTGCAATTACTAATGAAAAAGTATCAAATAAACCAACTTTACTTTCTCTGCCACAGAGTCTATCACATGCCACAAAGAGATAATACCGAGTGGTCTGTATAAGAGTTATTCTAAAATCCCCACAATGTTCAGTAGTCGCAAAATCGCAAAAGCCTGAATATGTCGGCCAAGGAACAATCATATTCAGTCATTCGCCAGATCTTAATTCTTAGAACTTATTCGCTCTCACTCGACTTATGCGAACTAACGGCTTTAAGCTCAGGCGGCACAGGGAGCAAATTTGCACACATCAGCATCGCAACGAAGAATTGTACACACATGTACAGCGGTGTCGCCACACATCCATCAAGTAGCCCGTCATTACGGTCTTCCACATGCATTTCCTGTCATAGGACAATTTGCAAGACGTTGGACATGGTCCGATATGTGCTCATAGAAAGCTGCCTCACGGCCCTTGCAACGGAAAGCACAACTAAATTATTGAATTTGTTGCCGTGAAGGCTGGTGAGGTCACAGAGATGAACGGTCTTACTGAGACCAAGTGACACAAAACGTGATAGTCATAGTATGTTATCAAGTATAATGAAGTATCTTCGATACATTTCCAACGGTCCCATTCAGTACATTTTCATTTAATTTTGTCTCAATGAAGGTCTTCCAGAAGTTTAAGTCAGTCCTAATTCGGTAACCGGTAGTTGACACTAAATTATGTGTCTATAAGTAATAAGTGGGAATACTAGCTCGCTTCCCCCGCATCCAATACTAGCTCGCTTCTCCCGCATCCAATACTAGCTTGCTTCCCCCGCATCCAATACTTGCTCGCTTCTCCCGCATCCAATACTAGCTTGCATCCCCGCATCCAATCTCAACAGCGAGAAACTGCGTATTCAGGTAATTTTATTAATAAGGACCGATTGCTGTAAGTTATTCTAAATAAGTTACATTTGTTTACCCTCACTAAATTATTCGAAGGCTTGAAATCTGTACAAAGGCAGGAACGTTAAACGAAAATCAAAGTCGAACACCTCCCGACTTTTACAATGCTTTGAACTACTAACTGATTCTCGACACATGCTCTTCATCCGTTCGTGTTCACAGAACTCTAGACGGCACGGCACCTAGACGGCACGGCACCTAGACGGCACGGC
>VOMN01051118.1:0-25444 GCA_014899125.1 Orchestia grillus | reverse complement strand
ACCGCTTTGTGTGCATGGTGTGCTTTTGCATATCCGCGAGCTGTTAATTGAATGAGACCGTTCCCCCTTGCCGTTTGATAATTGTGAGGCACGGGAGGCCTATCATGGAAAGTTTGTAGAAAGTTATCCAGCTTCGTCTTGATGACATCCAGGGACTGTCGAATTCTCTCTGATTTTGCTGAACTGGACTTCCTGCGAGAATATGTTAGTATTACCAAATTTACATTGCATTTAATTTTAACTTGTTTCAACAAATACCTTGATAATTCATTTGGTGCTAATCAGGAATGTGCTGCCGTATCCAAGAAATTAATTTTCTGCTCAATTCCATTTATAAGGTCAGATATAAACCTGAAGATCAGGAAGAAAATGAATAGTATAATTCAAGAAAATTGCACTCGCCTTACAGTTAAAATTATTTTTCTCAGAACCTCATCAGTATCAGTTTTTTCCTTGTTGAGGATCGCTTCTTCACTTTGATACGCAGCAGCGTTGTGTATTGGAACTCGTGTCGCCAGTGTGATGCCACCTACTGCGGAGAGACGAAACGTCATCTGCACACAAGCGTTGCTGAACATAAGGGAATCTCCTATCGTACTGGAAAACCTCTAGCTTCATAACCAAATAGTAACATAAGACATCATGCTGTAGAAACTAACCATCCTATACTTGCAGCAAACTTCAAAGTCATGGCATCGTCCACCACCACCGATTTAAGGACACTGGAAAGCATTTTTAATTCATAAGCACAATCCGTCACTCAATGATCAGGTTAGCTCGGCACCACTTCAAATACTAGCTTAGCTTTTTCAATGTAGCAGGTCGAGTTTCTAAGTTTGTTTGCTTATCATCATACTTTAAGAATTGTGCATCAATCTGTTTGTGCATTAAATGTATTTATTTTCTTTTTAGGATTTTCTACTGAAGATTAGTGTTGTTCACACTCGAAAGCTCTTAATTTTATTAAAATTGTATGGAAACAATATATTTCTCATAGGCTTCCCAATTACTTCCATAGTAAGGTTACGATTTCCCTCTATTAAATATATTCGAGCAATTTTCGGGACACGTTTCTCTCCACCTTTGTGTACTGGTGTAACTACACTTCCCTCAAGACGCATAAACAAGTGTACATTTTTTGCCTATAAACCTGAACATGAATCAATAAGTAGAAAATATATGCGCTCCATGAATCAGCCCTTGGAAATTCATCCAGTTGCATTTGCACAAAAATCATAAATGCCCCCTGCTTACGTAGTGCTGAATGTCTCGCTCATGTACATCCAATCTGTACGAGTACCGACTTACAGTTTAGTAAGTTTTGGTATTAGCAGAGCTGCGTATACATGTGAGCTGTACATCAAAACACATCAAAACTGTAAAGATAAGATATACAACACAGCCTTGTCTATTGTCGAGAACCAGCTGTGCGAAGAACAGGGGCTCCCCGCTGTGTCTTTACGACTTCTTTCCGGAGTAGAAGGCGAGACTGGTAGACCTGCCCCACAGTTTCAGGCTGAAACCTTCTGTCTGAGTGTCTGACTCCTCTCCTTCCGCCACCATATCTCACGAGTCTCCCTCCACCCCCTCACTCCCTTCCTCCACGCCCTCACTCCTTCCCTCTACTCCCTCACCCCCTTTTCACACATCGCCTGCCCACCCATCCTCCAAACGGAAAAGAAAAAATGAAACAAATAAAAATAGTAGAGATCAGGCTGTTGAGTTGAAGCATATAAGACCCAGCCCGGCATATGGCATGCCTAGAAAGAAGAAGGAAGCTGGCATATTCTTCTTGGCAAAATCTTGCAAATATGAGAACAAATGTGAAAACTGCCACTACACGCACCCAAAGCTATGCCCAAAATATATAAAATTCAGCTGTGACGAGACGCGAGGTTCGTCAAGGTTTGTGAACATAAATGAAAAAATAAATCTTAAAAATTTGATGAAATGTGCATTCTCTCTATTCTTAACAGCGAAGATAAAAATTTAATTGCATTGACCAATAAATCATGATAATTACAAAACATTACGAACCAGACCGTCAAGAATTGAAAGGTCGCTTACCACCTCTCGTATGCACATATGTTTGCACCAATTGACTTACAGAAGAAGGGTATAAACATAACCCATAGTTTAAATCAAATATTTCACCATTGTAATAATATCACGGGAAATCAAATTTATAAATAATAGAAAAACAGAAACGCAAGAACATATTCAGCGAGAATTACATGAGATATGATCACTGATGAAATAAGTAAGCAGGTTACTACAAATAAAACGCTATTAGAGGACAGGAAACTAATACCGCAGACATCAAATTCATCAGTACCACCAAAAAATTAGGCCATACAATTCACCTCAAGCTTCAACACATTCGCAATCACATTTCTGTGAATCACTCGCACATTTTCGTTGACAAGTGTTAACTACACTGAGGTGTTTTAATCGCTGNCGCGCACTTTCGTCGACGTCTGTTTACTGCACTGATGTGTTAATTGCTGTTTCCTGCTCGATGTGATGCTACGAGACGGTGTTGCAAATTCAGGGGTACTTCACAGCAGGACCATATTGTAGATATTTTACGCAAAAAACGCGGTGACGGCGATGTTCAATAAGTTGCTTGAACGTCTGCCACTCCGCTGCTTGCTCAGGGCACGTTCGAAGTTCGCCCTAAGTGCGGCAACCGCCCGCGAGGGCGTCTCAGGCCGAGCCCTTTTCTCTGTGGCGTTCCAGCTCCAACTCCCCCGATGCTACCCTNTTACGCAAAAACGCGGTGACAGTGACGTTCAACAAGTTGCTGCTTGAACGTCATCCACTCCGCTGCTTACTCAGGGCACCTTCGAAGTTTGTAAGAGCGGCAACCGCCGCGCGGGCGGCGACCAAGCCCGAGCCTTTCTCTCCGTGGCGTTCCAGCTCCCACTCCCCTTTCCTCCGATCGCCAACCTTTTTCTTTTAAAATAGCCCCGCCTATGCATTGGTTGGTCGCTCTCCCATACNTTGCTTGAACGTCTGCCACTCCGCTGCTTCTTGAGGGCCCATTCGAAGTTTGTTCTAAGTGCGGCAACCGCCCGCGAGGGCGTCGAAGGCCGAGCCCTTCTCTCTGTGGCGTTCCAGATCCAACTCCCCGACGCTACCCTTGAGGATCCCCAACTTTTGTAACTGCCCTTCCTTCTAGCCCTCAAGTGTCTGAAGTACCGCCTATGGCTCTCTGATGAATGTAACACTGTTTGGTTTTGTCGAAANAGGCTCCACTTCACTTTGACATTTTTTGAGATTTACGACGGTGACCGAGGGCCCAATTCTTGTAAAAGGTTTATTCTTTACTCGTGTTATCTTTTCAATTTTTCCCCCACAAATTCGTTCCCCAGAACTCTATATTCTTTAATATATTCCTAATTTCGTCACACTATCCCTCTGAGAGGAAACTTAGCATATTATTCTACACACAACCGAGACCCTAGAAAAACTTTCTACAACAGCACCATAAGTATATATGACCGATAGTTCTAGAGTCCCCTCACTGTATAATGCATTAAGCTGAATAATGCTTCTATTAGTCATAATTTAGGTCCAACTCTTGTCACACACTACATGAAATCTTTATTTTGTAGATCGATTTTTGTAAAATCCAAATCTTATACAGAAAACACTTTATCTGCTCACTAGTCCTTTTTTTCTGAAGAAATCTTTAATGCAAGGTAACTTAAACCAAGGGACGAAGTAATACCCATCTAATACTTGGACATAAAAACGAACAACGTAGCACAAAACTACCAACATTTGGCACTTCAATTCTATTAATTTTCAGCTTTTGGTTATGGTAAAAGTTCATAAGTACAATTTCGCATACAGTTATCACAGTACGTGCGAAGTAAAAAATCTGTAACTTCCATTCGGGAATGTTCTAAAGAACCCAAAAATGTCTCCGAGGTAGGCTATAATCATTACGAAACCGTTACTAAATTTGAAAAATAATTTTAAACGAGTAATAAATTCTCTGATAAAAAACCTTGACACCAAACTTAGATTTAGCAATGAGGTGCTACATCAGGTCCTACAGATCCTACAAATAGGCTTTCAGTTTCACTACCTATACAATATGTATGGTTTGAAGACGGTCCCGGGATATTCTTTCTACTCGTGACGGCGTGCAGAGAACAACTTCCTAACTATTAACTATTCCAACTTTGCATTAGCGCGCACGTCTAACACGACAATATACCTCAGCTCTCCACACAAAATAACAAAGCATCCAAATTTAGAAATAAATATTTAACTCAAGTTCTGCGTTTGAGTAAAACATAAAAAGTTTGTTCTACAACGAAACACAACCACTCGCTCACCTGGATCAAGATTTTGGCATATTCGATAGGATGAGTGCACGCATTCAGCCCTACGCGGACAATTACGTGCATCCAGTTGCGTTCTTCCTGGGTTGAAGCAGACATTGTATATTAAAACTAAGATTCTGTAATGAGACAAACCAGAATTAAGGAAGTGCTAAATAGGTAAATCTCTCACAATAAAAGGCGGCGCTTAAAGTTAGCACTCGTCAAACGTACAGGAACATTGAAAATACTTTCAACGCTAAAAGAGTTGTAGTAGTAGTAGTAGTAATAGGATAGCAGCTCTTCAGTAACTCAGACTATCCAGCACCAAAAAAGAAGGGACTTTGGAGAACGGGGAAATATGCACAAGGTGTGTTCCCACACAATATCCCCTGCGCATAGAAACAGTAAGTTAAGAATGAAGAGAAAGAAGAGATAAGAATCATCGGCGAAGAAAGCAAGAAAATGGAAAGAAACTAAGTGGGCACGAAAGGTGGAAATCCTAAAAGCCTAGATAACCTAACAGTGTCCCCCTGGGAACGCTATTCATTGCATAAGATGGACAAACCTAACGTAACCCATTTGCTCATGGCCTATCCTATGTCCCATGAGGGGTCAGCGCTAAAAGAAATCAGATAATTTTAATTGGTGAGTTATAACACGTGGTAGTGTTTTAGCTTATTGCCATGGATTTAATTGTACCAAAGGACTTCAGTTTAGGCATAATGAATGTTCCTAATAAATTTAGTCAGCAAACATACCATTGTGATGCCTAGGAAGTGCCTAAGCGTAAAAATTTAGTTAAATTTAATTTCCTATGACTATCTTCAGCAGAGGGAAACATACGAGGTAACATGAATTCCCCACGGGAGAAGCGAACAAGACTGCACTTTTTGCTGCAGTCAGTCATTTCTGCAGAGCACTGCAATAGGTGATAATGAAGAAACTCAACGTCGGAATAAAAAACGATAAAAAAAATGATTACGAGCGATTCGAGACCGGCAATAGCACCACAAATTTATCTAATCCTTCTTCGGCGTTTGGTGGAACTTGAAAGGCATTTGCCATACGAGCTATTGACAGGTGTTTTGCTCACGATGTTGTTTTCTTGATTACACTATTCAGATCAGCTCCGTTTTAATTCAATTTTGCATTCTTTCTGGTACACTGCAAATTTTACATCTCTTAAAATTATAAGAAAGATAGTTTATGAAAAAAATCAATTTCCAATCTATCAAAGTTTTTTCTGAACGATTTCCGAAGCTATATTAACATACATTCTACTACCATACTCTACGGTATATTCAAGCATTAAACGAGGTATAGGCTTCTAAAATATTCGACCAAAGAACTGTAGAAGTGGCCTCATATTTATCAACGCGAATTGTTTCTACATCTATACCAAAGACGTGACAACTCGGTATTAGTGACCTTTCCAAAGGAAATATGTTTACAATTTTCCTTTTTTATTATTTAATTTCGAGCACGGCATACATTGGAAGTTCTCCTGTTATTCGTCTACAGAAAACAAGCAAAAATACTATAGAGTTTCTTAACATAAACCTAATTCAAACACTTCAACGTGGGCTGTACAATTTTGTGATTTTTAAGCAGCGTACAATTCTGCACGAAATTCGTAAGGCAACGAAGCAGAGGACTGAAAATCCTCTCACGCAGCGCGACATCTATTCATATTAAGTGGCTACTTAGCTGCAAAAAAAGGTGTGGACACTCATAAAAAAGCTGCAATAAGTTCCGTCCAGAACAATACAAGATTTTGATGATGCAAATATTTGAAGCTAATTGAAACCTAACAAAATATCGCCATGCAGACACGTACCAAAACTCGGAAGTAAATTGAAGAGTGAAGTCTCATTCCTACTGATAAAGCTCGGTGGATAAAAGCGTTCAAGGTAACATAAACTGCTTAGATAGAGCATCCATTTTCGTCGAGCCGATATTCCAAGTGTTCTAGAGCCTAGGAGTAGCCTCAGGTAGCACACTAACTGATGAGCTCTTACCATTTCAAGGACAAATTTTATTTGCGTTCTCTAAGTTTGATAATGAGGTAGAACGCATTGAATTTTATTGTATATGTTGTAGAAGTAAACACGCCCGGTGTGTTGGCACAAGGGTGGGTTGCCACAAGAGTGGGTCAAGCAGCACACAACACTAAAATGCCCTATAACTCGAATTGTAATCCAAATTTTTAAAATGTGCAATATGTAAATCAAGCATTAATTATTTGACTGGTAATAAAATAACGATGTTTACACCTCGTAACTCAGTTCTAGACACCTAGCTGCGTAACCATTTTCATGAATGTTACTGAAAAACATTTAGTTGGTAATTTAACATTTAAAATGTTAAAATAAAATTACCATCAACATTCACGACGACATAATTACGATCAGGTCTGTTCAAGCACGAGCGCCGATTCCACAAAACCTCGGGACACGAAGGAACGTGCGAACATGGACACAGCCTCAATCTAGGCTGTCAATCTAGAGTCTAGAATATTAAGCGAGCACCGTGTCTTCTACATAGCGCTGTTACCCACCCTACTAGTCCTACAGGGAGGCCTCAGCTCCAGCTTAGCTTTTATCTGGCACAGGATACCTACCCAACTGTGAACAATTTGGATAGCTATTTATATGCACACACATCACAGCACTATATGCACAACTACGCCAATCACTACGGGTTAACACTGAATAGATCCACTGAAATGGCAGTCATTCCTCGTAAATGCTGTAACTTGGTTATTTCCTTCTGATGCATCAATGTTTCTTGAGATAACAGATACCATAGCATAAATGAGGCACACACTGCCATAAACACATGATTCACTTGATAAAGTGGATTTGCTGTGTACCACTTCTTTGTGGCTTGTAATAGCAGATATCACTACGAGTGCGATGTACCTATATCTGTACAACCGAGTGTACCAGTAACATACAAAGCAAGCACTCGTTCTATGTGCTACTACAAAATTTCTAGTCAATGAGTTGAGTTGCTTCTTGACTCCTGGTGAGCTATTTTGGCTTCAAGTGAACGCTAACTTTGCATGCATGCACATCAGGCAAACGAGGAAAACTGATGCTTATCTGTAGAAATTCTAATAACTTCAAGGTAATCTCGACTATCTACCAGTTTTTCTTATCATCCTTTCCTGAGCAATGCAGACTGTAATCTAAGATGTGCTCAAGGTAAACTTAGGTGGAGTCATAATAGGACAGACTTCTGCTACAGATCTTGGTGGCGAAACTTTACACTCAAAAACTACACTCAAACACTACACAGCTCCCCACAACAGCTGTGGCACCACAGGTCTTCGAAATGTAATTTTACAGGAGTATAAATGTTAAATAAAAACATTTTAAGTTCAGTTACAGAATTTCTTAATTCATGATATGCCTCAAACCAGAAAGCAGTTAGTGATAAATGGGTGAGATACACAAGTGTTGACCACCACTACAGAGGGCTCCTATCTCCCTAATGAAAACAATGAGAAGGCTGATCAACAGGGGAAATGTGCCACGTGTGCAGTAGACGACCATGCACTCGTACTTTCGATGTACCATGGACTGTGTGTAGCCTATACATGATAATAGATTATTGAAAGAATTTTCAGTTCCCCAGTACCTAAATATAAAGTTTCTGTGTGCATACTTCACAGAAAACTTTATACAAATCATGATCCTGTCATGCATTTTGTTTGGAAAAGAAAAAAAAAGGGAAAATGATATTAATATGTTTATAACATTTTCCTTTTAGAAGCAGGAAACTGCCTTAATAAACACTTAATACATAAACTGCCAGACTTGAAAGACATCACAGACTAGACAAAAAAAAACAAGGCATGCCCAGCATGACATCTTGACTCAGCCAGAGCTCACAGCTGTCACTGCATCAGGTTCTTCCAAAAAACTCAAGTTTGGATCAAACTTGGAATTTCACATCTGTGACCTCTGTTTTTGTACCTTGTAAAGTTTTCACCCATTGAGCAATTTTTGTTAACATTTGAAAAGCCTCGAATCAAAACAAATTCAATAGATAGCTAAAAAAAAACCTCCATCAATGATATTTACTCATATTGAAGACAGGTCTTAAGTTATCAGTTACAAGAATGTAATTTTACATGTAATTACCCAAGAGAATGATTTTTTAATTGGAGCAAACAGTAGATAGCACAAAATAGCAAATCTGATCACATTAATGTATGAAATGAGGGATAATGTATGCAATCACAAGGGTGTATGGCAGCAGCACTTGCAATCTCATAAAATTTAGACTGCACTTAGGTTTAGTTGATGCATGGTGTGCAAGTTCACAAAAAAAATCAATAAAAAATTTAAAATTTTAGTCAAGCATATATATATATGAGTAACTTAAATATAATATGATAAAAATGAAACTTGTCAAGTTAGAATTCAAACGTTTACTTCCAGTCACCATTTTACAATGAGCCTTAGCACTATCAACCTAGAACTCAGACTCAGTACAGCCAATGCCAAGAGAAACTAGTGGAGAAAATGACAGTCTGCACCAGTCAGAAAAATTGGCATCGTATGATC
Organism: Orchestia grillus; assembly: GCA_014899125.1. Classification (NCBI taxonomy): domain Eukaryota; kingdom Metazoa; phylum Arthropoda; class Malacostraca; order Amphipoda; family Talitridae; genus Orchestia; species Orchestia grillus. The sequence continues at coordinate 16,533 of VOMN01051118.1, read as the reverse complement.
ATCCTTTAGCCTAGACCTCAACTTGATGGCTAGGGTAGAGGTTTTAATCTAGGCCAGAGGTTAAAATTGGCCAGAGATCAAGGTTAACCAGAGGTCAAAGTTGGCCACAGGTTAAGATTTTATACTGTGAGTTCGTGAGATTGTGGGAAGTGCCAAACACTGGGAGCCGGGGACCTGAACTTCTGAAGTTCTCTCCAACTTCTATCGGTGACTGACAAGTGCTACATGGGAATCTGAGTGTACACTGATATTAAAATGAATTACACTGAGTTCTAACCTTGTACTTTAACACGTTGACCGCCACGTGGACCACATGTGGTACACGCGGTCATCTAACCTAACCTAACTTGGACAAAGCAGTAATATATATGGAGAAAATTTATCAAGTTTTCATGAAATTTCTGGTCATCACCCGTACATGCTAATTTAAATTAAAAGGAAAATTGATAAGGTGGCCGAAATTTTTAAAGCAAAATCCTCCATTTTTAAATTCCCGAGAGATATTTGTCGACACGTAATTTTACCTGTATCGAGAATGGCGGTTAATGTTAAATATTTAGATATTTTTTACACAGAATATAAGTAAATCAATTTGCAAATTCAGTTTCAATTTAAGACCAGAGGTCAAGGTCTAGGCCAGAGAACAAGGTCTAGGCCAGAGAACAAGGTCTAGGCCAGAGGACAAGGTCTAGGCCAGAGGACAAGGTCTAGGCCAGAGGACAAGGTCTAGGCCAGAGGACAAGGTCACAGATTCATACAGATTTTATGTTACTATTTCCTTTAAGATCAATCCACTACATGAGGCACTCTATTCACTATATGGCTTTCATAGTGTCATAGGGTCAAATTTTTTACTGAATTTCAGAAACCAGCTATTAAAAGGTTTCAAAGCATGAAAAAACTCACATGTAAAGATTTTTAAATTATTTCCATACAGCTAAAATTTAATGCAAACCTTAAAAATCAGGGCCACATTTATACAAGTTCTCACTGAAAATACATGCACATTAAGTTATTGCAAATTAACTAAATTAAACAAGCCTAATATAGTACAACAAAACATAATTTGGCTTTGGGCAATGAAACTAGGAGAAAACACAAAAGTGTGAGAAAAGGTATTAACTGAGACTAATTTTTAGCTCTTTTTCCACTTTGTAAGCCTTTCATTAATAAATTCTTAGATTTCAGGGCAAAAAATTATATTCAATAACACCAAAATGCAGGCTATGTAATGGAATGGGGAAACTCCATGCAGTATGCTATCCCAATGTTAATATTAGCTAAATTTTCAGCTAATGTTCATTTTACTACAGCAAACTGCATAGACTTGTATTCATAATACAGCATTTTGGTACTATGGAATTTTTAATTTTTGTTTTCATTAGAAACCTATTTTTAAGAGGTTCCCAACAGGAAAAAATTTTTAGAAAAATAACTTATGTACAAAGTGTCTTCCACTCTTGTGCTTCCATCTGGTCACATTGTTACATTAGAGTGACAGGTGTGTTAGGTTAGGGTAGAAAAGGTTAGGTTAAAATAGATTTATTGTTAGTTTCACATAACAATGTAATAATACTAGTAATTAGAATGTGTGAAAATGTAGCTCAAATTTTAGTATAGTTTGGGTTATAATGTTGTGGTTGCATTAGTACAAGAACAGTTGAATAATTGCACATAACTTTTTCAATGCTTTGAAACCTTTCAAAAATAGGTTTCTGTGACTCAGAAAAAAACACTTTTTCAGTGAGATCAAAATAAAGACAGCATGACAAATAAGATACTATGTCCAGTTGCCAGCAATAAAATTAATATGAACAAAATTTCTTCAAGTTTTTACCAAAAAACAGAAATCATAGATGTATTATATATTTTAGGGAATACAGGACTTCATTTACAGGAATTAAACATATACAAAACGAATAAGCATTTTAATTGGTTAATACTTCTTTTGACATTAATGGCTCTATAAAAAATTGTCAGTAGTAGAACATTAAATTTCTATTTGCACACTGAAGACTAGCTACTAGTAATTTTACTTTTTTCAAGCTTCTAAACAAACAACTCGTTCAAGATTCGAGGAAAACAAATCAAAACTTCTGGTAAGAAGAATCGTCAACTATATTTAGGAGCACGTGTAATCTTTCCACAATACATTCAATACCTTCGCGCATCACTTTACTTAAACAAAACAGACAACTAATTTCAGCAATGTATAACCTATTTTCCAAGTTATAGTGAAAATACCACAATACTTGTTAGTCCCATTGCGTTTTCAGTTTACATATTGAACGCAATCTTCTAGGTGACCTTCCTACCAAGAGGTGATTCAATTTCTGCCCTCGTTTGGTTGACAGCCAAATAGACTCACGCTGCCTTCAAGTAAAATTTTTATACTGAGGGAGCGTAGGTCTGAGCACTACGTGGGATTATGGGAAGTGCCAAACGCTGGGTCCCGAACTTCTGAAGTTCTCTCCGACTTCTACCGGCGACTCTGACAAGTGCTACATGGGAACCTGAGTGTACACTGATAACAAAATGAATTACACTGAGCTCCAACCTGGTACTTGAATATTTTGATATTTTAATACAGAATAAATGTAAATCAATTTGCAAATTAAGTTTTAATTTAACTTCACTTCTCCTTGAAGAGTTGAGTGCTCGTAAACATATAATTTTTCATGCATATAAATGGCAGTAAATTGAATGCGAAAAATAATTACTCGTTTTTGTGTAAAGAAGGTCGCTGAAAATTATTGTTTATAAAATAATACGAACATTAAAGTAATGACTTCTGAGAAGTAATAACAAATATTTTTGTGATTCTAGCAAACTATTCATATATAGTATAATATACTTATGTATATGTATAATTGATTTTTTATACCCAGGGTACAATTGTTTGTTAATCTGATCTAAGTGAATTATCTCCCCGGGTTTGATTTTTTTGATAGATATATTTGCAGTAAAAATACGTTTTTCTTCAGCGGTAAATCCATTTTTTCACGTATTAAAAAATTTTGGTATGCGCAATTCACTCAATGGTCCACACCAGCAGGAGTCGTTATCTTAGAGCTTGCGGCCAACTTCAGTTTTTTTGAGGGACTTCATATAGCTCAACAATGAATTTTTCTCTTTAAAATCTAGCATTTAATTATACTCAGTATTAAAAAATTTTAGGTGTTTCTATGGAATCAGTATAACACAATTGACTTTCATGACTCTCTCAGCTCGAGAATGTTTCAACCCATCGTCAATAGAGTGAAAACACATTTTATTGATATATATGGCTCCTAGAGAATCCATTAGAATATTTTAGAGAATAAGTATAATGTACCACCGAATTAATTCCTCTGTTTTATGCAGTATTATGACACATTTAACAAACCTCATGATTTTAAAATTGATGACTATTATGACGGGCAATTTCATCCAAAATGAAAAGAACTGTCCAGCATCCTACAGTACTACTCTCAGTATCACGGACAAACGGTGTCCTACACTGACGCCTGCTGAGAAAAGTACTTTTTTTGCACACACACAGGACGTGACTACTTCACAAGTATGCGTATGCATAGTTCACATTACTATGTATTAGCGCATTCGTCTTCGTAGGCATTACATAAGCCAACACAGAACATTAACACTACTAGGCATGGAGTTCATAGAATTCTGCGTGTAAGATAAACGTAAACCATGACTCGCTTGCATCTTTCTCTATGCGATGTATGTCAACCGAACACTAGCATTAGCTTAAAAGGACAATTTCATAGCATTATTTCTAATACGAATCAACAAAAGCCCAACCTTTTTAAGGCACTGTTGTTCTTAACCATAATTTCCATTAGCATTATAGTATATTGACCAGACAGGAACGTTAAATAACGGAAACATAATTCAACGAGCTGAACCGCCTCGTACACGATACTTTATTTCGGTAAAATAGAACAGAATATTAATAATACAGGTAACGCTCCCGATTGGAACGCGTTAACAAGGTCCATTTTAACAGCTTGTTTCAATGAAGGAAGATGTGTTCATCTTGGTATAGTCAAATTAATTCACCGTTTGAACATGACTTCTCTTTAATTGATATTTCAATTAGAATACGAGGTACGTTAATTTGTCTCAATCAGCCGTGGTTTAATCAGCAACGTTTGCGTGTACCCTGAAAAATACGTTCCGGCGACGACACACTTAGATCTATTAAGAACGTACAATCACAGTCAAACGATCCAGTTTGATCTTGAGACCACGACTCGACAAGCTCCAGCTTCAGCCATGCAGTTCAAGGTTATAGCGTCGCGTCCAAAACGTTACAAGTTCATGGTCCATTGAGTTTAATTTATGAAGCCGGTCGGTATTCACATTTGAAAGTATCTAATAACAACAAGACCAGCTTTTCGATGAAAAGATTCAAGAAATCATAGTAAAGCCACGGGAAAATAAAGACGAGACCCGCCCGGGCTCACACAACACTAGTCTCGAGATCGCAGTGCAATTAACACAAGCCTCTGTTACGTCCAATAACAATGCCATTATTCCAGCGTATCAAGACGGGCTTTTTTTCAAACACACTTCCCTTGAAGTAAATGCGAAACATTACATCACTGTAACACAGAAACATTTCCCCAACACTAAACAAGACTCCGCAACACTAGAGCGCTGCGATGGCGGCGGATAAGGGGCTTAATTTGATCAACGGTAAACATAATTCTTTGGAGTTCAGAGTGGACTCTTGTATCTCAACTACTCATGTATGCCAGGAATAGATTTGTAGCAAATATTAATATACCAAAAAAACACAGTTCAAATATATCTTCTTTATTTCATTACATACGCAATTAAGATCCGGTATAATATACACATTTTACAAATAAATAAAAGGAATGTAAGCTCTGAGAACATAACCCAAATTATCAAGAAATGATCCATGAAAAAACAAGAGTAGCTTTATATTCAGAGATAAACCTATCAGAAAATTGACACGAAGACTTCAACGCGGCCAAACGTCGACTCTCAAAGATGACCAGATTTACAACTTATCAAGAACTTCGGAATTTTATAATTTCATAACCCGTTGACGATTTCAGGTAAAATTAGAAAGAGAACAGGAATTACAAAATTAATTATGAACATATGATGCTACAATGAAATAAACTGACTAAAATAAAGCAAAACAAGCTAAAAATGCTCAAAAAATACCTAGAGTAACTCGTGATTTTCGATAACTCTAGATTGCGCGGCGAACCATACTTGGGATAACAAAATTGTTTCGATGTGAGATGTTACGCCTGGTGTAGACTGCATTTTAGCTTTCAACGTAAGCAAGGGAACATCGTATACCTCCGCTCCGTACACGAGTCACGAGCACAAAAAGTTATCACGTCTTGATTGTGCATCTAACCGCTGTTTACTGAAAGGACTCGGTAACTGTACACATCTAAATTCCAGAAAGATCAGAAACAAATGACGTACACAAAATGTTACTGAAATATGAATAAAAAATTTCGAGCACGCCAAAAGACCCCAGTTTCCGCCGCTTGCCCACACTGTACAGCAGCAAAACATGGCTACATTTTGAACATGAGAAGCGAAGTTAGCGTTGACTCGAGCACCCGTTGCCACTGAACCCGTCAACCCTGGAGTGCCCCGAGAAGGCATGGTGTGTCACGGGCAACTACGAGCTCGCTGCCTAGGACATGAATTGCTGTGGCTCAACATAGACAGAGGCCACTGGCCCGGGTATTACAGAACGGTAAGGGGAAAGTTTGTAATACAAAATACACGTCTTGCCATGGTGATAAATGAAGCATTTTGTGGCAATGCTTTTTAAGAAGAGGTCCAATTCCAGTGACGTGGGCGTGAAGCTCTACTAACGGAGCTATATCTCTCAAAATTTGGAGCTCGTAAATGTAACAAATAACCTATTAAACAACTAGTGAAGTTCCAGAAGTGATTGTGCATTATGAACATCAGCATCGAGCATACGATTTTAGATCCATTTTTGCTACACACGTTGGTGTAAGCAGGTGAATGCAGGTGTGGGATGAACATTCAAAAGGTTAGAAGATTGGAGCTAATTCTCTTAGAATTTGGGAAGCACGACGAAACGTACGGGATTGCGTGGAATTTTTTAAATCGTATTAGTTAAGTTACGGTGACTGAAATAGTCAGATAATTTTCCTGCTATGACGTGTCAGGAAGAGCGCGAGATACTGCAGTGTTATGGCCATGATACTGAGGGATCAGTATCATGAGCTGCCGTCTTCCTCACACTCGAAGCCTCTCGTTTAACTGTGATAAAATCATATATGAACATTTCTATACAAGAAGCGCACTTTTTCAATTCTACCGTCAAGCAAAAATCTGTTCAATAACGGTTGAATATCTTGCAAGATACTGAATTTCGAAGATTTCCACCTACCGCAAAACACGCTAATTTCTACAGCAGCAAATATAAATTTTATCGAACCACGACACAAAAAATTCTCCCTATCGTGCGCCTGCCTGCATAGGGATAATGTTCTCGCATGGTCAAGGGCCTCCTCTCGAGGGCCTCCGTGACGACCTGCAATTTTCACTTGAAGTTGATCCACACTTGCCAGCATGAGATGACCAAGGTGACAGCATACATGCTCATGGCTATCCAGCAGTTGGTCGCTATCTGTAAAATAGCAACTTTAGCAACCATGCATTGCAACAGGTATTAAGAGAGGCTTGCATCAGTTAATGCTTCTCAATCAAGAACTCTGCAGCCTGAGGGTTGCGGACCAACTAGAATATAATAGGATAGAAAATTGTAACAGGAACGAGCTTAGTGCTCCATTACTGAGTGTCAGCCAAGTCCTATGCTGTCAGAGAGCAAGTCGGATATTTCGTTATGAAATTACACCAATAGTAAGTCCCTTGAACGGACTGATACAAGGACATATCATTGATGTAAACATTTAATCACCTTATATACATTTTTAAGTGAAAATACTGTTTGACTAATGTGTAGGAAATATTCTTCATTTTAGAAATAAAATTCTGGAAATAAATGGACATGGAAATCAAATATACAAGCCTTAATGTATTGCAATGTGATGTATGTGAAAATTCAAGGATTTTGCACACTACGCTTTGATGACAAAGGTCATTTTGCACCGAATTTGCACAAGTATTTAACCTTTTATAAATTATGCAAAGCAAATTATTAAACAAAACACAAAGTCTAACATAGGTTTTATGTTTTTATAAATAGTGTGTAAATAGTTTTTACACATAACTCATGTAAAAAGTTGCTACTTTGCAAAGGCATAGGAATCACATTGGTTGTGATTATGATACTTTTTTGAGCTATAACACAGAGTGTGAGTTCACACAACTTCAATTTAACAATCAATTGACAGAAATTCCTAAGTGTCACACCATTTTAATATTTTCATTGTTTAAACCCTGGTAATACATAGAGTTGTGCAATGGGTTACAAACACGAGGGGCAAGATCCACAGATTTGCATACCAATGCTCCAACAAATGGTACTCTCAATAGTTCACTCAAGTCCTTTATTCTATGCAGGAGCAATTGTCTACAAGTGCAGAATAGCACAGCAAGAAAGTAAATAACTACATTCAAATAATAAACTTATACTCCATGCTACAAAGTGATGGGTTCTGGAGCAACCAGTATAGAATAAGTGCTAGGAAGTTTTGTGGAGAACTCTAAAGAAGCATGCATAGTATAACCTACTGAAAAAAGGACAAAATAAAATGTGCCACACAAAATAAATGTTTACAAAGTCTGTCATTATTGGAAGTAGTTTATCTCTTAACGATATAAAAAGGCATAACTAAAATCAGCTGTACCATTCCAAACGAAAATGTAAAAGTTTTCTCACAACTCCACTCACCTTCATCAACCACAATCCTTGAAGAGCTAAGAGAATGACATGATAAATTAAAGCAAATATCAAATCATTTACCAACACAGTTCATGTACTGCACAATTTTTTTCACTATGTACAAAATAATGTCTGTTTCATCACTATTTCTTAAGTAAAGCCAAAAAGTTTGAATGGTTATTCAAATTAATTCAACATAGTAATTTGAAGAGAAATAACAAGAAAGAATGAGTAAAATACCAAAAACTCTAGCTGTGCGCGTTAAAAACTGCTCACAGAAATTATTGGTGCCCAGTGAAAACCTACAGGCAGATTTTCTTGGAATGAAAGAAAGATGGGAAACAAAGATGGGAGATAATAAATACTTGAAGGAATTGTTGATACATAATGATGAACAATTAAAAAATTGTTTCTAGAGAAGAACTGAAAGATTACTTATCCAACAAATAATAAGAGAAAATGAACCATATACTTTTTTTACTGCCACATTAAAAGTGACCACCTCATTCCAGAAAATACCTCTGACCTTGGTTATCACTTTTACCATAACACCCATCAACCGTACAAATTTTACAAGATGTGGTGCATTGAAAGATAACTACACTTAAACTTTGAAAATGGAACATTTCTTAACACTTCACAACAATTTCTTGAATATCAGAAAATTTATTAAACATATAAGACAAATAGAAGCACATAAAAGGGCTATTTAAACCCAGAGCTATATAAATGTTATTGCAAGTAAATTATGACAGATGGAAAGAAATAAAAGAATTATAAGAAACTCATTTTATTTTTGACCTAAATGGATCATCAAATTTTAGAGTTCATCACTCCATGACAACTGAATCCAGCACAGCTCAATGAGACAAATTACCTGAGAGAAGGACTTTTCCATGGCATCAATGTAAGTGGCAGGCTCTTCAGAATCATCAGGGATGTACAGGTCCTCCAGGAAGGCAGGAGACTCCACAAAGAACAGGATCCCCATGATGCCCTGTAATGAAAGGATTGCATGAAGGTCGGGGATGGACTAAAGTTAAGAGCTGCAACTGCCACATGTTTATTTATAAACATAATAGCAATTTGTAGGCTCATGAGCTCAATGACTGCACACATATCAATTAAAAACCATATTTTTTAATAATTAAGAAGTTTATGATTACATTCCAATCAAAAACATAAATAGATAAGACCAATTAGGCCACAGATGCAAGAAAAACAGAAAAAAATGTATAAAAAATAAGTACAATTGAAACTGAAATGATCTACTTTGTGAAACATTCATCATAATTAATTTAGTATATAAGTAACTAAAGCATGCATTTGATACAGGGATTTTTCCCCAGAAATTTTTATGGATGTTGAAAGGTATAAAATTAAATTCTGAGAACTTATGAAATAAGTCTAAATTACAACTATGTGGCAGGATAATACTGAATCATGAACAAGTTTTGTATTCAGTCAGTGACTATGATGGCTGTTCAGACAAAACTTTTGCATTGGTCAGGGATGTCCAATATCTTGGGCTCAACACAACAGCAAAATTTAAGTAATGATGCAGTACGTTTGACAACAGTATACATTCCAAAATTTCTGTACAACTTCAAATAAGTGATTTTATTGCTCTATCATGAAACATACGAAACTAATTCCTTTTTTAATCACATGTTTGCAGAACAAACCACATTGCTAACCTTGGCATAGCATGTGTATAAACTAAGCAATCAATGTCAAATTCAGCTGGTCAAATAGGTACTCATTCTCTAATGAGCAAGAGTTTTTGGTTTTCTATTTGCTTTTTGGAAATTTTAACAGCCATAATTGAAACCTACTAAAATATTCTGACAAGAAAATGAAATTATAACCAAATCAAATTGACAATTCTAGAATTGATAAAAGTTACACATCCCATGTGCATTGTTCCAAACATGAAGTGTATTATTTCATTCTTGCAATACATCAATTAACATTAACACTACTAAATAGAACTGAGGAGCTGTATTAATACTAAATTCCAGATACTGATGGGCAATACCTAAAAGGTCATTCACACTCATTTCATAAAGCATAAAATACAAGAAAATTGCACTGTTCAGAAAACATCAAGTATCCATTTGTTTGTGAACATTTTCATACATTCTACCTTTCAAATTTCAATAGATCATTGGTGCACTATTAAATGAGGTCATATGGACAGGATGCCTCCTGAAGCTCTGCAACACAACTTCTTGCTACCTAGGATTTTTGTATCATGTTGAGAATCATTTTTTTTGGTCTGAAAGGACAATGAAATGGTACACAAAGAAATATTTTCCATTTTAACTACAGTTTTCAATGAATTATTGACCTATTCAATTTTCTGAAATGGCTGATAATTGAGAACAGCATGTGCCATTGAAATTTTGTTTACTGTTCGGTAAAAGTAAGCTGGACAAACTTAATTACATTCTGATACATATGTGGCAATACCTCAATCGTAAACATTTAACACCCAGGTCAACTTTGCCCATTCAGAACTGATTCAAACATATAAAGGACAAAAATTATGCACTTGTGAACAAAAATAAAGACGTACTATTGATGAATTTGCTGAACCACCTGGTCTTCATGGAGCAAAAGTGCCAAAAATTTTCAAATAGGACATTGCAGCAAAATTCATACCTCACACATTGACTTTTGATTAAAAAGTAGCCTGTGTCATGGAAGTACTTGTAAATACTAACCACTTGGAGTATAAATAAACATTTAACATGTTTCATGGAAAAGTTTTGATTATAAATCAAGAAAAATTCATGTCAAACATATTCTCTAAGGTGTCCCGAATTACCCTGGCAAGGTGCCCTTAAATTAGTTTTGGGTTAAAAAAATGACTTTTTTGGGAGGGGGAAAATTTCAAATGTTGGGTTTCTACAGCCAAATCTCCTGTGCACACAATATCAAAATCTATACTATTTTACTTTTAACACTTTTCTCTCAAGACCTTGGAAAAATATAAAAATATAGTTATTCCTAAAAAATTTCTATACCATTTTGTAAATGAATCTGAATGCTGACAAGGTAAATATCAAATATACAGCAAAAATATTAAACTTCATTGTCTAAATTTTAAATCAGAGATATTTTGTATTCTTTAGGAGCTTCATTGCTCATTGTGCTTTGTAGGACAATCATCTTCAATCATCACAGGAGTCCCAAACAGCCCTGCAGGATATCTGAATACAGTCCTGATAATATGATCAATAACAAATGAGGCTCTCCAAGCTGAATACACCAATGCACCATTTATTTTAAAGTGACAGAAAAATCATCACATTTTTTTGTCTTTCTGATAGTAATTCTGAAAAAAACTAGTTGATGTTTATGTTATTTTAAAGCTGAATATTTCTAAATTCTCTACCAAATTTTTTGGAACAGATATAGGAAGGAAAAATATTTTTTACCACCTTAAACCAGAAGAACCATTACTGAAAGTTGAAACTAGCATACCATAATGTAAATTTCAGACAGCAATAGACTATTTCAGCTACAATGCTGCTATTGGAATTAGAATAAAGTTGAATGTTGTGTAAATATCCTGTGAAAGTTTTGTAATGGTACTGCATTGATATCCATATTTACATTAGCTTGAAACAAATTATTTGACATCCCTGGAAAATTCAGAACTAGGGCTGTCAGTATTGTTCAAATATTTTTTTACTATATGAGAACTAACTAAATAGAATGCCATGAAACACTAGGAATTTGTTATGTAGATACTTGAAATGTTTCAATTTAATTTTTACATAGAAAAAGAATTATAATACCATGAAATGAGGAGTTACCAAATTGCAACTATTGAAAAAACATAAAAATAATAATGTTCCTGCTTTGAAATGTTTGGTGCATTGCTCTGGCTTTGCCTACCACATACCCACCAAGATGCACCTATAAGGGAAGGTGGGATAGCACTATGTACAACATCAAAGAGCTGGCACATGAGTTCAGCTAACATGGCCTCAAATATATCAATGAATTAAATTGAAGAAAATGCATATGTAGTAGTAAGGATAACTGTGCTTCAGTAACTCCAACTATATCATACCAAAAGAAAAATTATATTTAGTTTGGACTTTGAGAGTAGCAAACCTATGCATAAGGTATGTTCTCACACAGGTACCTGTGCTTATAGAAACAGTAAGTTAAGAAGGAAGAGATAGAATAGATAAGAAATATTAACAAAGATGGCATGAAAATAGAAAAAAACAAAGAGGGCATGAAAGAAGTCCTAAATGCCTAGCTAAAGCTGAAGTAGCTTGAAAAATGTCTGAAATATTTACTATTTCAACAGCAGTTTATTTTAAATCTTGGAAAAATATACAACTCAGTTTTCCAGCCTCAAAATCATGTGATCCCTTCAAGAGTCAACAAATGTCTGTCTACACATGTTATGTTCATCAACTAATTTCAGTTCAACATCATATAATACTCATTGATGTACATAATGCAATTCAGCATGATCTAAAATATATTGAACTAGAGGATGTATTAGTTCCATGTAGTAATATTTAGGCTTCAATTTTTAGTTGTGACCTACAGTGTAGAGCTACATGCTAGGACCAACACTGGATAAAATTGGAATATCTTCAGTATTTTGAGTCTTTAATAAAGCCTCAAAATTTTAGCAAAACAACAATATTCAGTAGTATATTGTTTAAATGAACTTGCAACATGGTTGGGTACTATACTAAAATTACTTATTGAGCATGAGAAATTATTATGACATGCATACTAGGAAAAAATTTGATCTTGACTATGAAACTATTATGTTCTGCAAACTAGCTATAATGTTAATTTGTTAAATATAATCTATATTACTATAATACCACCATTCTTATGCATTAGTACTTCAAAAGATTAAAAATTACTTGAAGTCTGCATACAGCACAGGATGATTTCATTCATTAAACAACCTTCATTTCAATATCACTGGAAAAGATTTTATTTCTGAGTTGCAGAAATTTAATTTTGAAAAGTTTCACAGCAGAGAAAATGGAACACTGATAAAAACATATTCAATGTGTTAGCATATTACACAATGTATTGAGGCAATGTCTACAAAAATTGAGGTCACATTTTCACAAATTCTGTCAACTTTCATTCACATCTTACGTCATAAGAAGTTAACCTAAATATCCATTTATTTATGTATGTTGAATGCATCAATTTTGTTAGTGTGTAGCTATGCCTATGTCTAAATTTTATTTTTCCTTTCTTCTTTGCATGATCCAGATGGATACCTAAAGTGAATATAAAGGTCTGCAAGCTGTGCATGAAGTCTGTGCTATAGTGGGAGCTGAAAGTCCCTGTTCTGTGTAGTGAAGTTTACATTACCCAATGAAAAGTAAGAAGATGAATCTCTCTGTAGCTCCACTTGATAAAATATCCTGTTGAGTTCTGATAAGTTGCTGTATGAGTGGGCCAGCATGGGATTATAGTGTCATTTCTATCTTTCAGGAAGACACCTTTCTGAAAAACATCTCTCTGGAAGATACTTTTTTGCAAACACTTCAACACAGAAAACTTTTTGAATACAGCTATCCTTAGTATAGGAAACAGGAAGGAATTTTTTCATTCCCTTTATCATGTCTAGCTGATGAATATTGATAGTGAATCCCATTATGATTCGCTGAACTTGTACTGCTGGCTCTCTATTTTATTGCCTTACTTATTTGTTATCATGATTGTCCTTCCTCTTATAACGATTTGGATTTGCAATATGCTTTGATTATAAATTTTTTAATAAATTAGACTTCCACTTGCCTATCACACTTAACTTTTTGTCTTATGTACTTTGGTTACAAATATATTTTTGATTATTGAAGTCCGAGACTGAATTCAATCAGCCACGCAGAGGAGCTGGGCACAATATGGTGTCATTTCCTTCATACATGTAAAGGTCACTAAGAGGCTGGTTGTGGGCTCAGCAAGACCACTACAACCCTATGTCAAATTAACAAAACAAACTTATCCTAACCTTGCCTAACATAATCAAGAGAAAGGGCAGAAGCGGATACAGGTTTTTTAATATAAATGTAGTTTTAATTACATTTTCTCTTCTAAGCCTCTTTATAATAAATTTTTGCCACTCGAAACAAAATTCCCTTCAATGATACCAAATTGAAGGCTATACAGTGAAGAACCTGTTCTTTGCAATATGCAAACTTGATAAAAACATTTAACTTTCAAATTTAAATCCTGTTAAAACTTGGTATATATATTTGGAAATAGATTAGATCAATATTATCATAGTTTATCCATAGTATAAGATCTACTAAAATGCTAAAAAAAAAATTTTATTGAACACAGGATAAGACAGCATTTAACTTTAGTTTGGTAATTTTTGTCAAACAGTTTGTTAGAATTGGCTCAACGGTATAAATCTAGAAATCAAAGGCTTATTTCCTCTCAAGCAAAGCAAGGTTCCAATGTTAGTATATAAACATTAATTTACAATAAATTTTGCCAACAACTGGAGTATTCATTTTCGTTACATTACCCAGAACCAATCTAAAAAGATGTTCCAAGAAAGCATCGGGCAAAAGAAAGTGCTAACGGTACTCCATAATGCTATCGATTCTGACCTCTGTTACATTTAAAAAAAAACAGCCTAATATAAAAATTCAAACTTACCAACTGGACAATCCCCCACGCACTTATAGCAGCGCAATAGAGAGAGCATTTAGGTCCACAAATCTTCATGGCGGATATTAGGTCAAACGGTATAAAACCCTCAATTCACTGACTCGGTTGTCACTTGACTCCAACGACAAATCATAACATCGTGAGGCAATAATTTTTACCTGGGACCAACAAATTAGAAAACATTTACCCTAAAAATGAAATATTTGCGACAATTAAGTTACAATTTTACAGTTTAGCACATCTTTTTGCAAAATTGATCAGATTGAAGTTACTATTTTAGCAAATTTTAAACATACTATTTCTTATGGGGGATTACAAATACACTTCTTTTACTACACGAGCAACTTTTTTCCCTAACAGAGGTAATTCACCATATCAGAAGCATGTGATCGTTTTCTTTGAGAAAAATCAACTTGTTGCATCTTGTTTTGCTTTCTTTCAACTTGAAGCAATGAACGACTTCAGCGTAGAGTAATAATACAGTCCATGTGCAACACATATTAATTTATTAAGTATAATTTTACGGTTTCCATACTTTTTTAAAACATCTATACAGAATAGTAAAAATTGAATAGGGATAAAATAAGAAAACATATGAAGATGAACTTTTGTAATAAGGTGAACTATATCTCTACATAAATACGCCTAGTGGATCTTCTGCAGATTACGATGACCATTATTGCACATTTGGCAGGCTTTAACATTTGCAACGATCATGGATTCTGGCACCGGAGTGCCGTTTCGCGACACCGATCACGACTTTGGACACCGGAATTAAAATGCCTAGAAAATCTCTGTATCAAAGAGAATATTTTCTTTTATTTTTCATTTCTGACCCATTCTACTTAGAGACCTCAGGTTAGTCGCAAATGAAGCCTCCTAACTTTCTTCGTTAAAATTTTAAGAGCAATTAGCTACTCAAATAACATGAAAGCTTTTTACTTTGCGTATTGGTTTGAACAAAAAGATTATAAGATAAAGTATAATTACAGGTTTATTTCAAGTCCAGGGTTTGAACTAGTAAATAGCACGAAGTAGATAACCGTTGAGATCAGGGGATGTCAAATTTTCCGGTTCAGATTAGAGTCGCAAAACAAAATAGAATTTGGTTCTAAAATTGAAAGAGTTAAGGTCATGTTCAACTTGAGCTCAGGCCGAGCTCGCTCAGGCTTCTCAATGTCTTGTTGTGCTGGCTGGGCTGCTCCCGGAGTCGCGCCTCAAGCGGTGGAGAAGCGGGGCGTGTTGGGCAAACTGGGAGCGAATGGTGCACACCTTATCTTGTGTTGGCACAATGTGCGACACGTGTGGCACAATGGGCGACACATGTGGCACAATGGGCGACACGTGTGGCACAATGTGCGACACATGTGGCACAATGTGCGACACATGTAGCACAATGTGCGACACGTGTGGCACAATATGTGACGATAGTGGCACAATATGCGACACATGGTCGATGTCCACTGCTGCCCACAAGACCACTAGTTTAAACTGGACCAAAAAACACGCAATTTAGACTGTAAAGAAATGGAGAAGTGCCATGTGGTCAGATGAATCACGGTTGTGTTTCTAAACCAAAGATACCCATCGTTGTGTTCATCCAAACCTCACAAAGACTTCAATAAAGCCTGCGTACAAGAGGCGATACAAGAAGGAGGGGCTCTCTCATGTTCTGGGGCTGTTCCAACTACACAGAAGTGGGGCCTTCAGTTGAGGTATCCGTTAAATTGAACATTAAACTAGCACGGATACATTCAGCTGTTAGACAACCAAGTTTGGCCCTCCGCACCATATCCAAATGAAAAAAGGTATGTTGCTTTGTCTAACTTTTGTGATGGCAATTGCTGGGTGCATAAGGTGAGAACTGGCATTAATTGTTATAACAGTCATTCAGAATATTTCATGCATTTAGATTACCCAGATAAGCAGAGGTGGGCAGTAGCGCGCTACATGTAGCGGTAGCGGTA
>VOMN01051112.1:0-21367 GCA_014899125.1 Orchestia grillus | reverse complement strand
AATTTTTTAAAAGGGTGCGTTACTTATGCGCCACCCTGTATTATAAAGCAAACTTCACACGCCCCCGTAGCTTGTGTAGCTGTGATGCAGTGCGAGAGCTCCAGTGCCCTGCCAAGTGAAGGGGCGATAACAGCGTCCAGCCAATTTATCACTTCAAACTATAATAACATTTTTCGTATGAAGGAACTATGTACATAGACCGCCCGTGACCCGTCATGTCACTAGCTGTTGTTCATAATTGATCAGTTGTATAAATGAATGGGAAGTTGAATTCACTGAGAAACATGAATGTTAAACACATTTACTTTGAGTTTTCACGAGCTTCAAAACATACTCGAGTTGTATTGCAGTTCGTATCCAAAATACTGGTTGTTCCACGTCAACCTGACGTTTAGACTTTATTTTAGTATTTTGACTGATCAAAACATGGTGATGAAACATTTACCATTAAGCTTCGTATATACACCTAATTAAATTGAGGCCTTAATAAACTAAAAAAATTAAAGTGCTTACGCGAATTTTATTCACTCTGAATGTATTTTTTTGCAGTTAAGTTTTTTTTTCATTTCAAAGATTTACTCGGCCCTTTGAAACTGCGTTGTCAAATTATTGACGACCTAAAATCCCTCTGCCTGTATCGCATAATACGTTTGCTCGCAAATTAAAAAAAAAAAAATTAAGAAGANTTCAGTGTATCAGTGCTACCGTCGTGGGTGAGGGTACCTTACTTATGTATAGCACACTCTGTATATGGGTTGCTGCATGGGATTGCATTTTGGAAATCAACATCTTACTAAACCTTGGCGATATGGTCGTCAAACAAAAATTTTGTCATGGGATACTAACAAAGGGGTCTGTCGAGTGTATTTCGCTTTTGTGACCACATAAATTTTTTTCTAGCAAGTTTTTTAGGAGTCTGTGCGTGAAAACGGGGCTTTGAAATAGTGACTCAGCGGATTACGGGTGGTCTATTTACTAAAATGCTAGAACATTGAGTTAACTATCCCGTCAAGCCTTAATCTGCTTAAAAAGTTCACTATCTACTCTGAAATGTGCAAATTGCTTTGCATGATTGTGGGCTAAGGCTCACTGTACCCTCAGCCAACATTACAATTCTAACGTGGCACATGAACAGTATACGCATGAATAAAATCTCTAATCTGGCTTATCATTTCACGCATCTCTACTACCGAACTTTGATTGCTAGATATGTTCCCAAGCAGAAGGGCGAGTCGTCGTACAATTTTTCATATAAAGACCCAATATGCATCTCACTTTTCGTTCTTTAATGCAAAGGACGTTCCTCGCAGTCTCTTTCGTACGATCCCCTCTTTAATTCCTCCTTTAACATTCCTACGAGTCGCATTTTTGACATTACGGCTCCAAATATTGAAACGCTTGGGTTCCCTTTCAATCAGTTAGGCCTACAGAATACATTAAAAGCCCTGGAATTCTTCTGCCTGCGGACGGGTAGAGCTCTTATTGCATAGCTCACACCCGCACTGTGTTTTCAATCTCAGTTCTCAGAAGCGCGCAAGTGTGTTGTTCTGCCAAGTGTGCCAAATAAACGTAAATTCCCATCTCGTAATTTTGAAACGCCTTATAAATGTATCACCGGGACGAACGACTCAAAAATATCGCGTGTGCCGTGAAGCCAAAATCAGCTACGGTAATTTCGATATTGTGAGACTGCGTAACATTCGTAAGAACTTGATGAGTTTTCACGTAGGAATTGCACGTCTGGCATGCAGGATTTTATTTTTCCAGCAAAATGCGGGGGAATCACTGCTAAATATGTATGTTTTTCTGCGAGTTCGAGCTTGCTGTGCTCTAGCTTGAGACTGGAGACGAAGGTGATGCGCTCCAAACCTGCAATTTTTCTGGCAGTGATATTGGAAGAGAACTGGTTTGGCAACAAACGGACTCTTAATTTTATTCTGATACAAACATTTCTGTGCGCATTGGAAATGTGTTGTCGCAGCAAAATAATGATTCGTTGGAAATATATCAAAGGCTGTACGTATAGGAATTACTGAAGCCTCTCATCTATTCAGTGGAAAACATTGCTCTTGGAAGGAACTTAATTCGTTTGAAATGAGGCCTACGAGTGGCATTTGAAGCTAATTAGCCTCTACAACGTGGTAACAGGAACACGTCTTCTATGTGGTAACAGGAACACGTCATCTATGTGGTAACAGACGCATAGTTTTCATGATGTAGGTACGTATCTATTAGGTCGTGCCTCATGTATTTGTTAATTGGTGCCGCCCATCGATTCGGTGGTACTATAGTTTCCGTCTGGTTAGTGTATATCTATTAAATAGTACCATAGCTTCCAAGTGATAAACACATATCCATTAAAAGGAATCATAGTTTCCATGAGGTAAGTACATATCTTTCAAGAGCTACCATAGTTTCCATGTAGCAAGTGCGTATCTATTAAGTGATACCCCATATATCTATTGAGTGGTGTCGAATATCTGTAAAGTGATACCGTACTTCCTTTTGATAAGACGCATATCTAGTTAGGGGTACCATAGTTCATATTTGATAAGATGTATATCTACTTAGTGGTACCATAGTTCACATTTGATAAGATGTATATCTATTTAGTGGTACCATAGTTCACGTGTGGTAAGCCACATATCTATAAAATGGCACTGATTATCTATTAAAAAGATCATAGTTTTCATGAGGTAATACGCTTATCCATGAAGTGGTACCTTTTACAAATCTAGTATCTGGTACACTAATGAAATCTAACTGACAGTAGTCAATTTTCATAACTACCAATAAATGTCTCAGACAACGTTCCAAACCTACTGAACATAAGACCTCCTAACAAGACAGATACGAACACCTTAAGCTAGTGAAATTTTTCCAAGTCGCGCAAGAACCTAAGAACTAGACGCGTAAGGAAAATAAAAGTAGACCCTTGTTAAGTGATGTGAACTAGAAGCTCGAGAGTGGCAAGAAAATATATGCATTTTTTTTATTTGATGGGTGTTTTCAAGGGGACGTTAGGTTAATTTATAGGTCAAATAAAGCAGAATAAATGCGTATATCCCGTGAAAGTTAAAAATTAGTTCTTTATTTCCTGCTTGCAGTGTGTGAGGAACATGTACGTCGAAACACCCGTAAGGTACGAATTTATTGCAGCAAATCAACTTTGCAATAAAATTCAGAGCACCAGCTCAAGAAAGTCCTAGTTTGAAAGAATATCTGAGGCCACACGTTAACGCATAATTCTTTTTTTAACATACCTTAGTTTACCATAAATAATTATGGCACAATGACAAACTTTTCGGATGCTGGTTTTTATGGTTTTCCAACTGCGTCACACCCGTGGCTGTAAAAACCCTGGCTAGCTCTCGAGCGTTGACGCCTGGGCTACACTGGAGTGCCGCTTTTTTTTAGGAACAGCGTGTTTCATTTCGCTGTTCCACGGGAAGAGCTCAGCGCTGGGTACCGAACCCAGGACCTCTTCACTAATAAAAAACATGCAGTTGCTTTCGGTAAGGGGAAAATGTTCCTGCAATTATTTTACATATACATGGAGAAAATTTTGATTAGTTCCAAATTGAACAAAACTACCAATCTTCTTGATGGTAGTGACAAAATGAAGCTTCCATATGCATATTGTGCATAAATGCACACACACACGCACACACACGTACACATCGCTGGTGTTCGCTCCGTGTGCTGAGTGCTAAAACGTAAAATTGATGTTCCAATTTAGAGGATGTAGTTCACTGTGCAGATGCTTCCAGACAAACGATAATGGAAAACATTGGCATGGCACGCTACTCGCAGCGAAATCCATTACTTTCAATTCACAAACGAAATTCTGCGAGCAGTTTCTGGTTGTAGAGATCCATTAAAACACACGCACAGGCTCTCCGTTGAAACATTCAGTCAACGCATTACCTGAGAACACACAAGATCTCGTTTTGGTTTCATTGAATGTTCTTCTTTATTTCCCGGACTAAGCCTAGCTCGGCGCCATAACGGGTCACGGCGGCACTTCCATTTATGCACGGATAAAGACCGCGCCGGCATCATTTGTACTCGTAATTCCGACACAAAATAAATGTTCTGCGCCTCCAAAAGCTGGACCTTTTCCCACTTTCAAAGGCGCGAAAGCTCATTATTCAGAGCCAGTTGTTCAGGTGCCTCGGGCCACTTTTGTGAGCAGGCGCCTAAATTGTTTCCTCTCATAAAGAGCAGGGCCAGGCCCCGCCTGCGTCTCAAGACAAACAGCCATCATTCAATGCCCCCAGTTCAGCTGCAGATTTGTAGCATTTCTTAGGACGGTCTTTTGTTGCTTCTCGTGCTCCACTTTTAATCGGGTCGAGTGTTCGTTCTCCTTTTTTCTTGCGTTATGCGGCTACTTTTGGATGGTGTTAGCGTGCCCGTATTCTAAATAGATAATTTCATCGTGAAAGGATAATTTTTTTAAGGTACCATAAAAGAATAGTTTAGGATTCAGTTTCGGAGAAATGTTATTTATTCTAAATGATGCTGCATAAGAAATTTGTTTGAAAATTTTGCATGATCAATTAGTATCTGTAATGTTTCTTGATCAGGAAATAAAAGAGCTACAGCATTGCACTCCACGATCGCAATCTACATGAATGTGCATTTTGTGAAGGCAGGTGTCATCAACACCAACCTTGAACAATCCCTGCCAACATAGCGGGAATAATGCAAAATACGAACGACTAATCACCACCTCATTAAAGCCAACACGTTCTGCATGAAATTTTTAATTACTTCGATATACCTCAGCTCGAAATCTTCGTGCAAGAATTCGTGCGTGATTTCTTCCCGAAGGAAGTTTGCATGAAAGGTTTTTTTCCTCTACTTTTACAGCCTTCTGTCCGGGAGACGCCGCTGTCTCTGAGATATTTTTAGTTAAAATAGTTTTCTGGCTCGAAAGTTTTCACTGAGACTTTTTTTTTGCTTCTGAGAGTTTTGTGTGTACAAGTCTCTTCCTCTAGAAAGTCTTTTGAGAAAATCTTCTCATTCAGAGAGTCGAAGGTCTCGGTAGTACAGAAAAGCTTTCATTTCACGCATCATTTTCGCGATCGCCGTATTAAATATAATCCGTCGCTATGGAGAGTCATTCCTTAAGCTTGTATTTTGTTAAATCATGCATACGCAAGTCTTATTTTCAAGGGAATTTCTGCCCGAAAAATTGTTTTCCGTTGAAATCAAAGGGAAGTTACTTAAGGGAAATTTGAAGAAAATTATTTGAAGAAGAAATTAACAGAAAAATTTCTGAAACAGGAGAAGAGTATTTTATGGAATGACAAAAAAGAACCGCAAGCATCGTGCTATGCAATACAAATGTCTTCGATATAATCGGAGGAATATTTTGAACAATGGGAGGAGTAAGCTGTCATATAGAAGGAGAACATGCGATATAGAAGGAAAACATGCGAAGAATATCACGACTGAGAGTAAGAGAATGAAGTCCCTAACGCAGAATGCACAATTAGAACTTTTTCTAAAAATCTAAACTGGAGTCAATCGAAGAACCTGATTTTGGTTTCACGAACAGCAACAGTGATCAGTTTGCCTGCTGGAGAAGAGTTCCATGGGTGTTACTATTGAAATTTTCTGCTTGAGTTAAAGAAGCCTTTTCCGGCTTTCGATGCGAAAACGTATCGTTGATCGCATCGATATATTATTTTCAAGCCTTCATAGATTCGAAGCGATGTAAAATTCTCAGGATCATCTATTTGATTTCGTTTCACGGAAATATTTTTCTTTATTCATTAAATTCTCTATTTATGTTCAATTTGTAAGAAGATCAGCGTGAGATGTAAGAACAACCGCTCTACAGTCGTCCCCACATAGAGTGATGTTTATTGGAACGAGCGTCGAATAACAAGGGTAATATTTGTGTCATAAGATGGAAATAGAGTTTCTTGAATCTCTTCAGCAGCTCCTTGGATATTGACGTTTTCATTAATTTCAGGCGAATACAAGAGACGGACTCGCTTTTCAAACGCGCTTGCGATGTCGTTCTCTTTAACCTCTGTTTCTGAGAGCGCTCTGTGCACTTCCGTTCAAAAATTACGGATTTCTGTCCTGTTCAAAATTTTCACGGATGTTAAGTCAACCCCCGCGAATACTTTGGCTGTTGATGAAGGCTTTTTGCATGACTTTTGGCATGCGTTGTCGCCCTCTTCAAGTCCTGGGACAACGCGGCTTTTTGTTCTCGTAGGGCGGGTCACTCAGTCGAGCTTCTTTCGGTGGCCATCACGGACAATTTGGCCGCCACTTTGGGAGGACAATCCAATCTCGAGCTCCTGAGAAGCGCACCTCACAGCCGCAAAAAAGGCAAGATGAAGCGCGCCGAAAGGAATACCCGTGAAAAAATTATTTAGGAAATTACATGAATAACTCAAGGAAAGTCAGGGAAAGGCAAAATAAATCAGTTGAAAACATAATAATTTATAGACATTGAGAGGAGGGTAATTAATGAAATTGAGAGGAAAGTATTTCATGTAAATTAAGAGGAGAGGAATTTAAAGGAGAGTACTTCAGGGTAATTGTGAGGAAAGTAATTCACTAAAATTGAGAGTTAAAAATGTAGAGGAAATCAAAAAAGTAGAATTTGAGGTAAGTTCAAGTAGTAAAATATACGAAAATCTGCCATGTGCACATACTGTACATATGCACACACCCCACAACTTCCCAGAGTTCTTTCAGCTTTTTGTTTTAAAATTATTTTGTATTCCCTCTGGGCACTCTGAATTATTTACTTCTGTTGTATCTAGAAGTTTTCTACACAAATAATCTTTGAATTATCCTCGAATATCAGGGGGAAAATTGTACGGGAAAACTGAGAAAATGATTATTTTTTCTGGAAAGAAAGCAAATGCATGGAGGAAAGGCGTTACACCATTAAAGTGTTGCACCATGAAATGACTCAAGTTAATTCGTGTTTAAACTTAGTTTATATCAAAGACAAGAAATCATAATATCAGCCGTCGATTATGTTGGCTCACTCTAGCAGCAGTTAGCTAACCCGTCCACTAACTTTGAGAATAGTCTTAGCCCTCTCAATCCGAAAATTCGAATCCAATATCAGTTCAAAAATAGTCTAATGATATTTCTTCCCCGATTTCCCCATAATTTAGAATTTCCGATTGTATGCCACAATCTTGTTTGGGAATGATTCCGTTTGCACATTGGCTTATGTTCAGTTTTATGACTAACATTAATCTCATGACGCCCAGTGACTGTCGATTGGGCAAAGTTTCAAAAAGCCAATCGACTCAACACCCATACGGGTATAAAATAAATATATACCAAGATACATAGCAATCCAAGAAAAAATTATCTCATTACCAGCGAGTTCCACCATTAATTACTTAAAAGCATCACATTCATAGGATATTAGTACACTCACATCTGTCTATATCCCAATTTATGAGTCACTACCGATCTCTACCACAAACAATTTTTTCATTCACAACCCATTTGTAACACTAACCTGTACTAACACCGATTTTTATCCAGCCAGTCTATCTGCATAAATATGGCATGCAATGTGAGGAATATATAGACACGCATCAAATATGGCTTGCAACGTGTGTAATATATGGACACGCGTCAGCACCGCACACTTCGCCGTGTCTTTCCAGCCCCTGACACTCCACTCGAGCTGCTGAAGGCACCTGAGCTCGAGTCTGGAAGCGACCATAAGCCGAGCTTCCACAGCCATTCTTCATTTCAACTTTTTATCCCAGCAGTAGGGATGAGATATTTTTAAATGCGGTCGCAAGTCCTCAGGTCGGTTTTCAGGAAGTGTGAATATTCTCGCATGTTGAATGGACGGTGTGCGTGGGGTTCGTACCTGCTATAAGACGTATGAAAATTTCCCGCTTGAAAAATGCCAAGCATCACAACATTTCGGAACTTTTCTGAGGTGGAAGTAAGGTTTGAATTTTATCATGACCATAAGTAACAAAAAACAACAGAAAAGTACGCATCTGTGCTTACGCGTTTCTTCGAACTAACCCAGCTACCAAAATAGAATAAAAATCGTTGAGGTCTAGACGACTGTAGTAATTGTTTTGTCATCTAGCTGATGCTAATGAAGAAAATGATGGCTGGAATATTAATAATGGGTTGCGTTTTTATTTCATTTTAATTATAAAAGCTGGGTACAGCATTGGCCAGTATCGGCCATGTACACCTGTCCAGCTCGCCCTGATGAGTCAATACCGGCAATCAAACCGTGTAAATAATATCATAATCAAGAAACTCACGGGGAGTCACGTACTTCTTGAATCATGTGTTTTATGAACAAGTCATGAAAATAACATTTAATATGAGCTTCTTTTTGCTCGTGAAGATTAAATTCAATCGGTTGTTCCGTGACCCTGCTGCCCTTTCATCCTGTGTACATGAGAAGGTCGCTCAGAGGTCAGCCGCGCGTAGGATTCGTAATTACAATTAGCAGTGTCAACAGTGATGAACTTGTAATGTTGCTCAGTTCGGCACCCTTGACACAAATTTGAGAAATTAACTACAAACGAGGAATATTCTCGTGCATTGTACCCATTGATTATTGTAACAGGCGTTTGCACGACATGTACGAAACTTGATGGCAAAGATGTCCTTCATATCCTTGAACGGTAGAACTGCTGAAGTGAATTTAATTTCTGTCAGTACAGACAGAAATCAAAATTGGTAAAGCGTAAACATGCAATGGAGTTGATGTTAAATTCGAGTTCAAGGTTGTCTATTCTTGAGTATACGCAGGGATCCCTTAATTTTAAGATCTACGGAGTTATTGATCGAGACTATGATTCAAAAGTGATCAAATTTAAAAGAATTGTTCAAACTTTCACCGTGTTCTCTAGGATTTGAATGAAAAGATTTGTGCCACGGTCCTTGGTTCTAGGTCTAACAACAAAATGCCAAGAAAATTAGACATTGGCGTGTCTAGAAGTGCTGCCAATCACGTACACTTGCTCAAAAATTACCTTTCTAGTCACTGCCCCCAAAACTGGAAGCGTACGGAGGAACATTTCGTCCACGGAAAGATTCTTCACCGCCAGACTGTGTAACATGACAAGGATTTTAGAGAGGCACTTCCGGCGCAGTGAACACGACGAGGTCCTGGATTTTGATTGAATTAACACGAATTAGAATACGTCGGTCATCATTCGAGTTAGTGGCGGACGGCAGCGCAAGAGGAATAGTTCTTCTAATGGCTGACGTGAGCAATGTATGATTGTAAAAAAGAACGCATAGGAAATAATACATGTGAATTAACCGGGGAAAAAACGCACATGAAATTACGCAGAAAATAATGTATGGGAAATAATGCTTTGG
Source organism: Orchestia grillus (assembly GCA_014899125.1). Taxonomy (NCBI): domain Eukaryota; kingdom Metazoa; phylum Arthropoda; class Malacostraca; order Amphipoda; family Talitridae; genus Orchestia; species Orchestia grillus. The sequence continues at coordinate 12,010 of VOMN01051112.1, read as the reverse complement.
AAATACTGCTTAAGAATAACGCAGGCAATAACCCATTTGAAGTGAAGCAAAAAATAACGCCTAGGAAGTAACGCATGTGAATTAACCAGGAAATAACGCATATGAAATTACGCAGAAAATAATGTATGGGAAATAATGCTTTGGAAATACTGCATGGGGTTAACGCAGGCAATAGCCCATTTGAAATAAAGCGAAAAATAACGCATAGGAAAAACACAGGGAATTACGCATGGGAAAGTGGGGATTCATAGAGAATAATCTGAAATTTTCCTTGGAAAATATGTTACCGTCCAAACTTAAATGATCAATTACGAGAGAGGAAGATGATAAATTCCTTATAACTCATGCGGCATGAAAACGTAAGTGATAATGTGTGTGCCCAATACGACTGAAAGCTCATATGGTAGAGTTTTAGTCATATTAGGGCATGAATTTTAACCAGTTTGAAAAAGAATTGAGTATACTTTCTAGAAGAATCTTTTTACAGTTGCTAAAATAATCATCACGTACGTGTGAGATTCGTATTTATGAATATCGTATTTATTCGAGTGGTTTATTACGTGAATAAATTCTCCTAGACAGCCTAGTCGCGCTGAAGCTGTACTGAATTAGCGAACACTTCCCCTTAATGACGCTAAAGGGACCAGTAAATGTCCGAAGACAGTGTCGGTAGACAGCCAAGTATGGGAATCGTATGCTAACTCCGTTCAAAATCCCAGAGTGAGGTCGGACGTCTAAGGAACTATGCAGTCATTTGTGACCTAAAACGTTTTCGTTTTACATAAGTCTACGCTAGGCCGGAAAATATGCTTGGCAACTTATTGATCAAATGATGCAGCATAAACTTTGCCCTAAACACGGAAAAGAATTCGGCTGGCATACAAGAACTAAACGTACGTTTAAATATTCAATTTGCTCGAGGCCTGGCGACTTCCCTTTACGATATCATGCACAGTCTTAAAACTATGCATAGCTTTCTGTAACATATTGGGACAGGCCAGCATACTACGTCGTTGCAGAAGATATACTTAAGTGTATCATCTCTATGCTCCAACGTGCCAGTTCCTTGCTATCAACTAGCATGCACCAGAGTATATCTCAGACTGCATCGTTTCAACAAAATCTTGAGCAAAATATATTAGAGACTTCCTGTTGCAATAGAGACAAATGCGGGAGGCTGGTGTTTGCGTTGCATTGTTAGAGGAAGATCTAACGTTACAGTGAATATTTTGTCTAATGAATGCGCACTGACTTGCTGAAAATTTCATTAACTAATACGAATTTCTTACGTTCGTGAGCAGGTAAGAAATTCTGGGCCGCTAAAGTGATGCAAATTAAAATTCTGGCGTAGTCCTAAATGAAATACGGTATTGTCTCCACGTTGAAGACTAAATTCAGTTTTGATTGAAAGTTTGGCAAGGAGATTGTAAACATTATAAAGTTAGCGAAAAATGACGACATGAAAAGACACTGACGACAATGGCAAGATACATTGATTGAATTACGTCGAAATAAATTATTAGATGACTGTAAAACTTGAGAGCGACTCTCTGCTTTTAAAGCAACTCTGTTTGAATTGATGCTAACTTTCAATAAATGACTTGCATGCATAAGTTACTTGGTAATGATCGGAAGAATTATCTAATTTTATTTATTTGGTACTCAAGGATAAATCGTTTCTTCAGCACCAGAAATCGAACCCTAATTCCTAGCTTTGGTGGTACACTGCTCTTTAATTTGCTAAACATATTGCCAAACATTTCTCTTGAATAATGCAAATTTCAGTCACAGCTGACTTTAATTTAGTTATCCTAGGCAAGTGATGGTCCATTTTCTGGAAAAATTTAAGATATCCGCATACTGAATAAAAATTAGGGTACTCAGACAAGGCATAAGCGAAGGATGTATTGTAATGCAAAGACCTTTTCTTCATACATAAAGTCAGGCGTTTCGCAACGTTCGAGATGTTCATTATTTGTGACTTACTACAGTCGGTATTAAAAATGAAAAGTATCATATGTTTTTAATTTGAGACTGGCCTCCCCTCAGGATATTTTAAAGGGCTGTGACTACAAGTCTAAAGAATGATAAAATTAACGAGGGGATAATAGGTGGTTATTTTATATGAATACTAAATTTTATAAATAATTTCAGTTCTAGGTGAGAATATGAAAATTGTCCCATCGATCTGTAAATGAACGTAGGCAAAGTTCATGAAAAATCAACAAACTTTTAAGCGAATGATCAGACTGTATGCCCATTAACTGATTATTAGAAGAAATTTAAGTTTAATTAGATCAATTTCGTTACAACGCTATGCAAACGTAATAAAATTTATTGTGCAGATGCGAAAAAACTTGCCAATGATTTTAAACACTTTTCGCAGATTAAGCAATGGAAAACTTAAACATCCAAAGTTTCAATGTAAAATAAAAGTCGCGTTCCAGGCGCAAATGTTACTCGACGGCAAGAATTTCAGAGCTTGCACAAGAAGAAGTATTTCTAACTCTCCATTTTTGCAATACTCATTAGAACAAAAAACATGAATTTTCAATTGACCTAGTTCAACAGCCGAATGAGAGCTTACTTGTTAAGCAAGCCTAAAAGATTGGTTCATATTGTAAGCAGGCTTATCCGAGCGCTTAGCTCCATTCTAGCTGGAAGTTTAAATAAAAACAAACCTAGTCCGTTAGTCTGTGCGCGGCTGCGATAAGGGCAAAACCAGCTACAGAAAGGGCAGCCTGATTAGAAATGCCTGCCCGCCTTTGTTTGAAAGACCCCCTGTTAATTAATCAGGACTGTTCACTGCTGTGCCATAGTTCACCCAGGCCAAGATCTTCGTCAGATCCAGGCTGATTTGGGCCACTGGAACGCCAAGACTGCAGCCTGATGTAGTAGAGCACTGCGTCCTGCACTGGAAGCTGGGCAACGCCGATACTGCACCGATGATTCGAAGTATTTTTGCGTTCACTTTTGAAATAGCGAGCATTTGGCCTTGAGCGTGTAGTCGCGGCTCTAACAACTATTATGAGATATTTTTTAACCGTAATTTTAAATTGTTGACAAAATTGATCTCTGTTCTGAAAGAAATGGACGTTTTACGCGCACAATAATTTTTCCAGTGAGTGCTTTTAATTTTCATAGAAAATGCTGGTATCTTATAAATAGGGTGAGATAATTTGAAAAAAAACGTATATAGGATATGAAATATTTGGGGGAAAGAGTATGGTAAGAAAAATTCAGAATAATGATTGCGTTGGAAAAAAAAGACTTATTTGTAAAAAATGATAAGAAATAAATGTTCGCGAACAGGACAATAGCTTTTCAAACGAACAGTGCATTGAAAAAATTTGAATAAAATTGAATTAAGGCCGAGAAAATCAAAGACGGGACTTACAACTCTTTTTACTGATCATAAAAAAGATTGAGTACAGCGTGAACCATTCATCAACGAAATTAAAGACCTTGAGAAAAAAAAACTTAAAAAATAGTATGACAAATGATTGTAATGTTCAGACACCGCGGGAGTAAATTTCTACTTCCATCTGGAACACTTGTCTACAGTAACTATGGAACGCTTATCTACAGTAACTATGAGGTGAAAATTTATCGCACCTGCCACTTGATGTGAAAATAAACTTAAATTTCAAACTTTTCCAGGAAGAAATTTTTCGCATTTAGGAGTATGCCAGAGCATCTCAATGGGATTAACAAATTTATATTCTTCATAAATGTTCTACTTTATTCTACTTGCTATCTCAACGATGTGAATAAGTTCTTTTCTGAAAAATTAAATGCAAACGCGCTTATCTAAAATTTTATGCTACATCGCAGAGTTTTTCTTTGCACAGTTCATTTTTATGGCTATATTAGAATAATTCTAGAATTATAATAAGCCCACAGAATTAGCACGTATTGGTTTCATATTCTGAGCTCATGTCTTCCTTCCCTGGCAGCATACCTGCCCACCTGCTCCTGTCAATCAGGCTCGCTGTGCTCAGGTGAGAACAAGATAAAAATACTTGCATCGGTTTGATAAACTGCCGAAGACTGTGAAAACATCCGTGCCTGCAGCTCATGACTCGCTGAAGGCTAAGCAGATTTCAGGAAGGTGCCTGCATCTCAAAGAATGAAAAATTAAACTCTCATCTTAGGATTATGCAACGAATTTCCACGGCAATGGCAGCTGCGAATTTCAAACGCACCTCAAACGAAAAAAAGATAGTTTTGAGTTAGTACGCAGGGTTTTTGCGGAAAAACATTTCAGCCATGAGAGATCGAAAAAAATATCGCATGATGAAGGCCGTGAAACAAAATCCCAGTGCATTTCTGGAAAGTTTACCTTCGTCTACACTCGTTGCCCTTGCCCTCGGCATGTCCAGTATGACCTTGACAAACCGACTGAACGTTGTTCGCTGATGAGCACTCTTCTCAAAACTCTAGCGCTCGTGAACAACACCGAGTTCAGAACAAAGAAGCTTCTGCTTTCGGTCCGAATGTAGGCTCCAAAAAGAGTGATAAATTGGTCCGTGTTCGCTGGAAATTAAAGACCGGTGCTGAAAAATTCCGGACCATCATTTAGGTGGAATGAGAAAAAATATCAGGTAATCATTCACGGATGAACGGGAAGAATGAGCTCCGTGCCCACTGGCCAAAAGGAATCCCGCCGCTTCCATTGGGCTCGCCCGTATTTTTCTAAAGGGAATGGAATGAGCAAAGTAGGTGCGTCGAACCGGAGCTCTCACTCCTAGAGAGAGCCTGTATGACCTATTGAAAGGATGCTCCATTCTTCCGTGCAGAGTTCCATGCTGTTTACCTTTCATCTTGAAATGTATCGGTTCTCTACCAAAGAGAGAAAAATGTTCGTTCGCAATTTTAGTTTTAAATAATTGGTGACTGATACATAAAAAGCGAATTTATTTTACTTAGCACACTCTGGAATACATCAAAAGTATTATTTCTTTTGATATACCAAGGAAGACTTTGTATTGATCGTTAACTTTACAGCATGCACAAAATCCTTAGACATGTAAGAAACGGTCATCAGGATACTTAATTTTCAAACGTGATTTTTTGAAAATTTCTTGCTAAAAATCAAAGGTAAATTTCTAAAATCACCTTGCGAATAATCCGAGCTTGGAAGATCTCCGACAAAGTTCTTAAACTAAATATCACTCAACGAAAGTTATTCTTGATCGAGGGCGCGGAGCCCTTGCTCAGCGATGTCTATTTCTTAGGAAACGTCGTACTCCCAACGTCGAGTTACAAACTGAAGTAATTTCCAAAACTTCGTCTGCAGTTTGCTTTTCCTTTCAAGCTAATTCTGTTCTTGCATGAGCCGTTCTTCATAAGGAGTTAAATCCAAGCCGAGTCCGGCACGGAGGAGCTTGTTCCGCGTCCGCCGCCTCACCTGGTTGTCTTCTGCGGATTGGTCGAGGATGGCCAGGTGATCCGAGCAATTGATCAGACCCACCCACAGTCCGGCCATCACAACCACCACGAGCAGCGTCATGAAGGGATGAGTGACTGCGTGGGTGTACAGTTCGTGTTCTCTGATGAACGTTAATATTTTGTCGAATTGCCGCATCCAGGCACTTTCCTTCAAATGGAAGTACGAAACACAAGAGAGTTTGGTGAAAGGTAAGGTTAAAGTTGAGTTCTTTTGTTATTCGTTACTTTCTTAGTACCTTGCAACACAAACTGCATATTCACCCAGCATGTGGTCAGATAATTTTTCTAAGCTAATGTTGTGAACGTAATGTTCAGATTTTTTCACGGGTCTCCATGTTTTATTGGTGTATTTCATTAAAAAAACGCTGCAGTCGTAACCCACCGGTGTGCAGTACGCTGACGCCCCGACCAGGAAGGTAAATGGCCGAGCTAGCAAAACGTGATGCGTTGCACTCAGACTCCGAACTACCAGACTCTGCAGCCTTGCTAAATAGATCTGGCGTTCGGAAGAGTCGGCAAGGTTATCAGGAGAGGGACTGACAGAAAGTAAACATTGATAGAGACCGGAATCTCGGGCGGAGCTGTGGTCGAACACCAGCTCGCCTAAGTCTGAGACTTTTCCCTTATGCTTGTAACTTTCATCTCCTTTGTACCAAAACATGTCCACATTTCCTCGGAATCTCTCGTCTAAATAAATTGTGATTAGAGCATCAGATAAACAAGATATTGTAGCATTTTCTTGTTCATGTATAATTGTCATATTTTTATTACGATTCGCATGAGCTGTGAGTAGATGCTTCAAGTCATTAGGCAAGTGACCGCACTAGAATGTGTTGCAGACGTGTTCTTTCCGATACTCTCTCAAGTACTCTTAGCTCCCAATAGATCTGCACAGCTTTCCGTTGATGCTGACGTTAACACACTTCCACTCGTCGTACCCGTGGCCGGTGCCACAACGCTTGCTGCACCAAGCCTTTTTCTTTACCCATTTGCCTTTTTCGGGGATTTTGTTTCGTTATAACGGAGGTGGTATTACGCACCCTCCTTGTCGTACAATTACTTCTTAGTAACTTTTGCGCGAAGTCATGCGCCAATAGTTGCTCATGAGGAAGCTTTTACGACTTTCCATATTGCCTTGAATGACTGCAAATGGTTCTGGCTACGCATCGCGACTCGATCGAGTGCGTAAGAGGACTATCCAGGAATTTAGCCAAAGAGGAGGCCTGCAATGCGGAGGTAAATTTTGGACTGTCAGGAAGTGTTTTCGAAGCATTCGGCGTAGTTTTTCATACTCAGACAAAGCTTCAATTTTCCTGCGTGGGGAATTATTAACTGGTTGATGGAACGTCCCGCTCAATTCATCTATTTTGATTCTCTTCAAAGTTCCATCGTCTGCTTCGAGATAGAATAAAATTTTACCATTATCGTGGGCTCGCTCATCTAAATTCTATCCTGCGAAGTATTTTTCAGATTGAATGGAAGCTTTAGAGTTTGGCGGAAGGATAATTTAATCTTCCTAGCGTAGCTCCTAATGGAACGAATCAAAATCCGTCTCTGTTAATAGTCGAGACCTTCCTTTTTGCATTAGCTTCTGGACAAATGCCAATGCGCCCACGTCCATAATTTTGCCATTCTTCAGCAGTTCTCCTTTTATGGACTGCGGGAGAAAGGCCGGATGCGCGCGTGGTGATTTGAGGGTATGAATTTAATTGAATATTTCCGGACACAAACTGACTGACAAATCGAGCCAGACGGACGCTGTCTGGCGCACAACGGAGAAAGATAAAAATTTAACTGGCTGAAGACCACCAGCTCTTAAAACCTAACCTAACCTTTTTAGCTCGTGCATGCGTTTTTTCGGTGTATTCTTGCCCTGCTATTTTGCATAGAAACCTTTATCTTCGACTCTAAACGGAGAAGTCAAAGTATCACTAATCGTGTCGTACTGGTTTAATTGATATTTATTTTCTCTATTTCCTCCATATTTTTACTGAGAACTCCAGCCCAAAGTCATGTTTCTCAGATTCCCCAAAGAATATTCAGCGTGTATAGTTTCATTACGATTCGTTTCGAATTTTTTTCTGCTTCTCTTATGATTGATACCGCCCCATTGAGTTGTCCCAGCGAGACTGCCATTTTACATTCCGTTCTAAAACTCCTCACGAACGTCATTTTGTCGCCATCGTCCCTGGTGGTTTCCTGGTGCATAGCTGCCGTGCTCGCCTCTCTATTGAGGAGTCTGCCGCAGAGAAATGCGCTTCTTCTTGACGTTGTGGAAGAGAATTTAGCCTCGAGCCCAGTTTATGGAGAGGATTTTGACCGGCTCCTGCTCTTCACCTCCTCCCGATTGCATGAGAATATTTCTCTCATAAAACAGAAGCACCAACTCGCCGCTGCCTTTTTTGGCATCATCGATAGTGAATATTTCGGTTTCATCCTGCATGCGTCTTGGCATAACTCGATAATTAGATAATTTTCCTTTTCTAAGAGCCACCGTGATGCATTGGGTGCTCAAGTAATAGATGCGAACCCAAGGAGGCAAGCTCGGCTACTACATGTTTAGGCCTAAGCGAAAATCGTGCAACATTTAGGCCTATAATGAATTGAATTAAATGTAGGTGATATCACGCAGCTCCAAGTAGGCTGAGGGCTGGAAAGACAAAAGTTCTTTCTTAGATTTCAGCGTGCGAGGATCAAGGGAATATAAAATCCAACGGTGTTTCGATAAGAAAAGTTCAAAAAAATGTATTTCATTTTCCGACATTATTTCCCAATCAGTTTTCCCTGACTACTATGGCCATGGCCTACTACTTACGAAGAAATTCACTATAAAATTTTCCTCTCCCAAATTAATTGTCGCTCTCGTTACAAATCGCGAGTCGAGGAGCGTTACCTGAACGCACTTGAGGTAGCCCAACATCGCCGGCAGCAAGCCGAATTTTAGCCCGTCTCGAACGTCAAGAATATTTTACAATTCGTCCTGATCCTCTTTTACGTCAAAATACTAATACGAATGCTGAATTTGTGCAGCGCTTTGTAGGGGGACCAAGCACTTTTCGTAAAATATTTGGGATTGAGCTTTTCCTTAAGATAAACTTGTCGTCACTTTGCATGCGATGCCGAGGGCAACATCGACTTGAGCTCGGCATTATGCAGCAACGCCCCCGTCCGCGATGCACCTCCGACCCGACTGCGAGTAGGTTTGGTTCTTCTGGTATTCCAGTCCGAGGAGCGTGTAACGAGCCATGTGCCCTGTCGGGCAAGCAGTTTAACAAAGGAGCTTTTAGTTCGTCTTTGTCCCGACGCAGGTTGGCGAGACAGTGTACTCCCCCCGTAAATTTCTGCAGAAGTTATGTCTCGGCACAGCCGAATACACGAATCGCCTCTTGTTCTTTTTCTTGCTCAGGTTCGGTTTTTGCGGGAAGAAAGATAGGGGCGACCTCGAAACCTGTTCTGAGTCGTAAATCCAAGATCGACACATTTCGTAGTCCTTCTGTTCATTGAGACCGTAGAAAATTTCTCCTTCATAACCAATGCCTCCAATGAATGGCGGGCGCGTTTTCAAAGAACAAAGAGGCGGCTTTTATAACTCGAGGAGACTTTCAGGAATGCAACCAAAAGTCCACCTGTGCAAATTTCCCCTAAACGACACGAACCTGTACGGCAGGACCCTGAATTGAGTGAAAGTCACAGCAAGTAACAAGGAAATCTTTTCGTCCCTCCCGTTCCGTGTTTGACTCCGGTAAATTTTGGCCGAGTTATCGGTGAGTCTGATCACAAACCTCGTCCAGAAGTCCGTCGACAAAAGAGGACTCTTAAGTTTATAGATTGCCTTCCTTGCGGCGGCTTTGTCCTTTTTCCACTCGTTTAACTCGTGGCAATCTTGTCGACTGGTGACGCAAAGGGTGAGGTGGCTGTCTAAATTGAAAGTCAGGCCATTGTCTCTGTGAGGACGAGTACAAAAGGTCACTGCAGCGCCCCCACTGGCTGAGCCTCTCACGTGAAAGTCAATGGACACGTTAGGAAAAGTGCCAGCGACTTTGAAGAAAATTCCTTGCTCTCTGTGCATCATGTCCTTCATTCGTTACGAAACATTTTTGAAAGCTGAAGTTTCCTGAATCATTTTTATTTTATCAGGGTCCGTTAATTAACCGTAGCCAAGCTACCGCCTGTCGCCTTCTCTTAAGAGAAGCGAGCGCTCTGAGAGCGTCAGTATGATGGGGCAACCCGAGCTCGTTAGGTTGCCGAAGGAAACTTCCACCATAAAATCAGATTATAATCTGATCCATCTTGGAAAACCCGTCACAAGTTCGCTGGGTAACATAGGGTGGGGCTTTGTTGACGTCGATTTTTTGTCAATGACGGCAACTTTGCCATGTTTCATGATGAGATTCAGTCGACTCCATTTGTCGCTGGTGAAGACTGCAGGCCAATGTCTCGTCTGTAAGACGCCATCTCCGAAGTCCACAGAATCGTTAGAGAGCATTCCCAAGTAATTGGTCAGCGCAGGAATGTGGCCAGCATCTAATACAGCCAGGAATGCTTTATGACCCACTTGAAAATGCCGCTGAGTCAAGCCTAAGTTAATGCCGGAATCTGCCATGTCCGGAGACACTCGAAACTGCAGCAGTAAGTCTGCTAATCTATTCGACGAGAAGCCGCGTACATTTATGTCAACTACCGAGGAAAATTTAGGCAGCAAAAACCACGAATCCACGAAATAACCGCCGCTTACGACGAATGATCGGGGATCAGAATGACAATCGGGTATTATGCAAGGTATTTGATGGTAGGTGCGGTTGTCCACTTCTCCTTCGTAATGAAGTCCATAATAGTTAGTGGTCCAAAATTATCGGCAGACGCTAGTCTTGTATCTGGGCTTAAAGAAACCTGAGAATTAAGGTTTCATATTTAGTAAGAAATGATCGCCTGCAAGATTTATGGCGCACATTTCTCCCGTTTTGTAATCCCTCTGCACGGGGCATGAAGGCACACTGCAAGAAGCGAGCTCCAATGTAGACTCTGCTTTTATGATGCACGTTGGGTGGGGGAAGATTGATCCCGGGTTCCGGCATTTTGGCCCGACTTAATCGGACTCGAACTGAAGCCAATCTTTGATAGCAGCATCATAAGGCTTGAATTTTCTCGTCCACCTCGAGTCGTTTTACCCAGTAAACTTCATATAGTCCCAATTAGCCCTAGTCCAATATAGGCAAGCTTTCAGCGAACCTCTTACTGAGCTGTGACTTCTTTTTCCCTCGTAGCTGCCTCCTCTCGACGTCAGTTTACAGTCTATTGCATCTGTAATAGGCGACTCCTTGTGCCATTCGCTTTCTACAACAGGGCTCCCTTTTATTGGCAGAAATTCCTGGAAGAAAACTCCAACAACTGAAAGAACAAACAACATCTTTCTTGCTTAGGACTCCAGTCGTGCTGCTGCTGCTGCTATCGGAACTCCGAAAAGAAAGAGTGCCTTATCGATCGGAAGGTCTTAATGTCAAAGTCCGTATCGAGGATACGAGTTCCTTCTCAGTTTGGTTTTGAATGCAAGGCTCTAAAGACGCGCAGGTTTTTTCTAATGGAAGTAAAACACGTTCGATCTGAGGTTTTTCTCTGCAAGCTCTTAAGTTTCAAAGCTCTCCTCAGTATGGTTAAAGAATGTAGTGCACGACTCGGCTATCGAGTTCTCCCACGACGCGTTTTTATTTGTGGGAAAATTTCCCATCGATATTTCGAGGACTTCTTTATTGAATGATTCCGTAAAATCTGCATTAAATGTTATTATGGCAAACAATTTCAAGCACATCATACTGAGTGTAGTACAATATTACGTGTGTGTTTGTATGTATATTGAACTTGCTGAACTTGCTTTAATTGTGTGATTAGTTTCAGCAAATAATTTTTGAGGAAAATCACTTTTTTGAAATTATTCCAAGGGTCTCATACATTAAAATGCAAGAAAACTTTGCTCGTATGATCGTACTAATATATTCTACCAGAGATTTACATTTACCTTTTGCAAAATTGGATTGCGAGCAGCTTGGTTAAGAAAACTTGATGGACAGCGACCACTCGTACGAGCTGAAATACTCGAAGCATAAAGTCCCTAAACAAAAGAGTGCAACGCCTGCTCTGGAGAGACGTCCACTAAAAAGTGGCGATCATCTCTAAAGTTTATATAATATCGTGTATCTGTGATACCGTATTATTCTATCAGCTCCATTTATTTCACGCGTCGGAGTTAAAAAGTTTGATGGCTTATTGGATTCGCCGTGATATTGCATTACCTGAATTTGTGGGCGATATTTCTGTTGGCAGATGGTTTGTAATACACTTAGCCTTCATTACATTTCGAATTGAGTACAGTTCTACATAGAATTTCATCTTATTGTTTTTCTGACATAAGCAAAAAAATGTCAGTTATGGAAATATTTATTGAACAAATCTACGTTTTAAGCCAAGTTCAGCATTACTTCCGCATTTACCGGAGGTGTCGCGGTAGTCAAACTTCTGTATTCGACAGTTGGAGTGTGGAAAAAAATTGTGCTGGCGCCCAGTT